>CM035407.1:129012528-129052528 GCA_020310875.1 Ceratopteris richardii
TGCCCGTTCATTTTCCTCGGTAGAAGCCTCGGTATACGCCTGATATGTTGTAGTGTCATATGAAACAAGGATGTAATTGATTTTAAACTTCCACAAGCTGTAACTCATAGCATCAATCTTACCTTCCATGAAGGCTAATGGTCATATCCATAATGTTGGAATGACAGTGTTGTCAGGATCTTGCTAACACGCATACAGAGATTACAGACGCAGAAAAACACACAGAAAATAGAGAAAACAAGAGACGAGACAGAACGCAAGATTGGGTGCAATCTCCCCCCATGCACTCTATTTCGACAATCCACAGAGTGCATGTATTTATAGGACTTTTGATTACGTTGAAAAGAGTGGTTACAAGAGGGCGGCTTCGAAAAGCAGGCGTGAAACTAAAAGTTGGTAACTTTTACAGAAAGCCATTGCTTTCAATAACAGAAACTACGGTCTACAACGACCCTTGTTCTAACCATTACTTTTCTAACAATAGAACCGTCTACGTAGATTTATTTACAAACTAAATAATAATTATTCAGATTATTGATGTCCGCCCTTTCACGCTTGCACGCTCCTCAGGAACCTTCAGCTACTATATCAAAAACATCAAAAACATATTAATACATTAATAATTTAACATTTTAACAATGCCTTGTTCAATAACATACAACATGCCTCTCAGTTGACAAGCAACTGACCTCAGTTGATAAAATAATTCAACACTCTAACATTTATAATGCAGTGTTCAACATATTCCATATTACTGTTAGAAGCCAACAATGCATTGGCCAACATATTTCATGTTACAATCCAACAATGCATTGGCTATTCTATATTTCAATCCAACAATGCATTGGCTATTTTATATTTCAATCCAACAATGCATTGGCTATTTTATATTTCAATCCAACAATGCATTGGCCAACATCTTCCATAATACATTAATAATTTAACACACTCCAACAATTACTTGTTCAACATATTCCATAATTCATAACATGCCCCTCAGTTGAAAAGACAACTGACCTCAGTTGATAAAATAATAAACATGGATAGCCAGTCACATGTTTCATCACTGAACGAAAAAAAACATAGGCATGTTCCATGTAAAAACACATGCATGGAAATGTTCATGGAGGTGTTAAGTTATTAAAAGTATCTGTGAGATGCGGACATAGTCTTTCTAATGAATTTGGGCAAGCAAAACTTGAATATGCTCATATACACTAAATTCAATATGTAAATGCATCACAATTATCAAACATGTAGGATAAAATTTAAAGGTAGAAATGAATCCCTAAACTCTTCTTGAAAAGCCTTCCAGGTGCGTGGACAATCTGCAGTCTGAGAAAGATCATTCCACCATTGCTGCGCTCTTCCGACCAAATAATTAGTGGCAATCTCGATTTTCTTATTTTCTAAATATAACTCATCGGAAAAGAAATCGTTGAATAGGGATAGCCATGCTAAGACAAAGCGGCCATCTATTCGTCCGTCGAATTGAAGCATAGCATAACGTCCTTGTATGGCTTGTTGAAGTGTTTGAAGTTCTTGGTTCATAATCTCTAACTCTTGCTCGAATGAAACTGCAGGTAAAGGTGAATTACGGTAATCCTCCATGGTGCTCTTGGTCCCTTGCTCTCAACCTTAGTGTATTGAACCTTCTTGGTTGCAACCTTGGTGTCTCGATCCTGTGTTCTCAACCTTGCTTGGTATCTTGAACACTCAATCAAGTGCCACCTAAGGATTTTGAAGGAATTCACACTTCCAAGCTAGCTCATTGGAAAGTTCGTTCCGAGAGCTTTCCAACGGTATATTACACGCCTCAATCCGACCTACGGATTGAAAGTTACACTTGATTCTTTGTTGGGTCCATCTTTGAAATCGCCGCGAGCGCCTTCCACAAGTAAGAGAGAGAGAGAGAGAGACTTGAGTACAACTCCAAGAGATGGTGGAGTGGTCAAAGTACTTCCCTTGAAAGTAGGAGGTTGTGGGTTCAAATCCTCCTACCTTAGGGACTCTAAAACTCTCTATTACCACTCAAAAATTAAAATTGCCTCGCGCGTAGCCAACGGTCGCCAAGGGAGCCTTGGGTGCCAATGTTGCCAATGTATTGCCTAAGTTATTGCCTAAGTTCTTTGCCTTGGAGTAAGCCGAAGGAGTAAACGTAGGTGTAAATGTAGGTGTAAACCGGAACTGGAACTGGAACCGAAACCGGAACTGAAACAGAAACAGAAACAGAAACCGAAACCGGAACTGAAACAGAAACAGAAATCGAAACTGAAACCGAAGACGGAGACGGAGATGGAGATGGAATCGGAATTTAGAATCGCGAACAGAGAGCACAACCCTCTGTATTGACGCGTGCAGAGCTCTGATACCACTGTTGTCAGGATCTTGCTAACGCGCATACAGAGATTACAGACGCAAAAAAACACACAGAAAATAGAGAAAACAGGAGACGAGACAGAACGCAAGATTGGGTGCAATCTCCCCCCATGCACTCTGTTTCGACAGTCCACAGAGTGCATGTATTTATAGGACTTTTGATTACGTCGAAAAGAGTGGTTACAAGAGGGCGGCTTCGAAAAGCAGGCGTGAAACTAAAAGTTGGTAACTTTTACAGAAAGCCATTGCTTTCAATAACAGAAACTACGGTCTACAACGACCCTTATTCTAACCATTACTTTTCTAACAATAGAACCTTCTACGCAGATTTATTTACAAACTAAATAATAATTATTCGGATTATTGATGTCCGCCCTTTCACACCTTGCACGCTCCTCACGAACCTTCAGCTGCTATATCAAAAACATCAAAAACATATTAATACATTAATAATTTAACATTTTAACAATGCGTTTTTCAATAATATACAACATGCCTCTCAGTTGACAAGCAACTGACCTCAGTTGATAAAATAATTCAACACTCTAACATTTATAATGCAGTGTTCAACATATTCCATATTACTGTTACAAGCCAACAATGCATTGGCCAACATATTTCATGTTACAATCCAACAATGCATTGGCTATTCTATATTTCAATCCAACAATGCATTGGCTATTTTATATTTCAATCCAACAATGCATTGGCTATTTTATATTTCAATCCAACAATGCATTGGCCAACATCTTCCATAATACATTAATAATTTAACACACTCCAACAATTACTTGTTCAACATATTCCATAATTCATAACATGCCCCTTAGTTGAAAAGACAACTGACCTCAGTTGATAAAATAATAAACATGGATAGCCACTCACATGTTTCATTACTGAACGAAAAAAAACATAGGCATGTTCCATGTAAAAACACATGCATGGAAATGTTCATGGAGGCGTTAAGTTATTAAAAGTATCTGTGAGATGCGGACATAGTCTTTCTAATGAATTTGGGCAAGCAAAACTTGAATATGCTCCTATAAACTAAATTCAATATGTAAATGCATCACAATTATCAAACATGTAGGATAAACTTTAAAGGTAGAAATGAATCCCTAAACTCTTCTTGCAAAGCCTTCCAGGTGCGTGGACAATCTGTAGTCTGAGAAAGATCACTCCACCATTGCTGCGCTCTTCCGACCAAATAATTAGTGGCAAACTCGATTTTCTTATTTTCTGAATATAACTCATCGGAAAAGAAATCGTTGAATAGGGATAGCCATGATAAGACAAAGCGGCCATCTATTCGTCCGTCGAATTGAAGCATAGCATAACGTCCTTGTATGGAATGTTGAAGTGTTTGAAGTTCTTGGTTCATAATCTCTAACTCTTGCTCGAATGAAACTGCAGGTAAAGGTGAATTACGGTAATCCTCCATGGTGCTCTTGGTCCCTTGCTCTCAACCTTAGTGTATCGAACGTTCTTGTTTGCAACCTTGGTGTCTCGATCCCGTGTTCTCAACCTTGCTTGGTATCTTGAACACTCAATCAAGTGCCACCTAAGGATTTTGAAGGAATTCACACTTGTAAGCTAACTCATTGGAAAGTTCGTTCCGAGAGCTTTCCAACGGTATATTACACGCCTCAATCCAACCTACGGATTGAAAGTTACACTTGATTCTTTGTTGGGTCCATCCTTGAAATCGCCGCGAGCGCCTTCCACAAGTAAGAGAGAGAGAGAGACTTGAGTACAACTCCAAGAGATGGTGGAGTGGTCAAAGTACTTCCCTTGAAAGTAGGAGGTTGTGGGTTCAAATCCTCCTACCTTAGGGACTCTAAACCTCTCTATTACCACTCAAAAATTAAAATTGCCTCGCGCGTAGCCAACGGTCGCCAAGGGAGCCTTGGGTGCCAATCTTGCCAATGTATTGCCTAAGTTATTGCCTAAGTTCTTTGCCTTTGAGTAAGCTGAAGGAGTAAACGTAGGTGTAAATCGGAATTGGATCTAGAACCGAAACCGGAACTGAAACAGAAACAGAAACCGGAACCGGAACTGAAACAGAAACAGAAACCGAAACTGAAACCGAAGACGGAGACGGAGATGGAGATGGAATCGGAATTCAGAATCGCGAACAGAGAGCAGAACCCTCTGTATTGACGCGTGCAGAGCTCTGATACCACTGTTGTCAGGATCTTGCTAACGCGCATACAGAGATTACAGATGCAGAAAAACACACAGAAAATAGAGAAAACAGGAGACTAGACAGAACGCAAGATTGGGTGCAATCTCCCCCCATGCACTCTGTTTCGACAGTCCATAGAGTGCATGTATTTATAGGACTTTTGATTACGTCAAAAAGAGTGGTTACAAGAGGGCGGCTTCGAAAAGCAGGCATGAAACTAAAAGTTGGTAACTTTTATAGAAAGCCATTGCTTTCAATAACAGAAACTACGGTCTACAACGACCCTTATTCTAACCATTACTTTTCTAACAATAGAACCTTCTACGCAGATTTATTTACAAACTAAATAATAATTATTCGGATTATTGATGTCTGCCCTTTCACGCCTTGCACGCTCCTCACGAACCTTCAGCTGCTATATCAAAAACATCAAAAACATATTAATACATTGATAATTTAACATTTTAACAATGCCTTGTTCAATAATATACAACAGACAGAATCATTGCTACTCCTTGTGCTCCACCTACTGTTGTTGATAAACCACCTTGCTTCCCAATTATGAGAATGCATCATTTGAAAACTTCTCTTCTTTTTTGTTGAAACCTCTATGTTTCTTCTTGTACACCACTTAGAGCCTCATGGGCTCTGATACCATGTAAAAAAAATGACAAAGTAGAATAGACTAATAGATAGAGCTGAAAAAAATGTAGACTTAGAGTAAACGTAGACTTGAAGATAGAGAATTCAAATTCTCAAATATACAAGAGAATGAAGCTACAAAGATGGAGATGTCCACACATGCACTCCTAAGATGGAGCTTAGATGGTGATCTAGATAAACTTTAGATGAAGGGCTTACTAGTGCACAATGAAATCTAAAGCTTGCAAAGGACGTGCTTATATAGCATGCTACCAAACCTATTCAACAAGTTAAACAAAAGTGCAAAAGTTCATATGCATGCTATCAATCATCCATGCATATACAAAAGCTAAATGCCCACTCTAAATCGAAAATTATACATGAAAAGAGAGCTATGAATGTAAACATTGACAAAATGTTTATCTTAAGTTGAGAGAATTTCTACGCAAAGGTGGTGCAAATGATGAACATTCTCATAAAAAAACTTTCAACTGTTGTAGAGTTGAAATTTATTAAATATCTATCCTCAAATGACTTCTTTAAAGATCCTTATGCATGAATAGCCAACTTTGAAGCTCTACACACTAGACTTGTAGAGTCCAAATAGTGAATCCTAAGTAGTCTTTGATATTTCTCAAAGCAACGAATCAAGAGCAAATGAAAGTACTCAATTTGTACACATACGGAGAGGCTTATGCCCAAAAGTCTAAGAGGGGATGCTTAGAAAAAATCTTGCAAATGAGGTATATGATGAGAATGGACCTCAAAAGAGCTTCCAAACCTCCATGCAGGCATGAGAAATCCATATCTCAGCTCAAACAACACTTATTGTCCCATATACAAAGTTATGAGTTGCCAAAATCAAGGATATACAAAAGAGTGCATCTCTTCGTGCTCACAACTCAAGAGAGGATATTGGAGGAGAGCCTCTCTCTCTGTCTCCCATCTAGACTAGAGGAAGCAAGTGGGCACTCTGATAGATGCCTGAGAGCCTATTGACAAACATTTTCCACCACTTATCCTTGCTTAGGCACATTTTCATGCAAATGGGGCTCCTTGGGGGAGCTTCAAGATCCTCTAAGGGGGTTCCTAAGCTCTTTTTTATCCTTTGCGCAATATGCAACCAAGCATGTTGATTGTAGCTGATGATGATGAAGAAGAAAAGTAGAAATCCAAGATTTTTCATACAAAGATCCCTTGAAAACTCTCTAAGCTCTAGCTCTAGATATTAAATCTGAAGCTAATCACTCAAAGTTACTCAAAACGAAGGCTCAAAATGTTATATGTGCAATTCATCTCCTATCCTTTATATTCACATGTACCCAAAAAAGACAATGCTCTACAATGATCTAGTTTCCGCATGTGGCCATCATGTAACATGCAACCCCAATACCCTTAGGTACCTTAGGATATCCCCCAAGCTAGGGACCTTGGCTAGACTTAGTCCTTGTCTCACACACACATGACATGATCTATGTAGGCCGATATCCAAGAGACCTTTTCTAAAAGTTTTAAAGGAGTAGATAACTTTGTTTCCATCTTCTCTCTTTTAGAATTTGCTTTGGCAATTACAATTATAGGGCTATTCAATAATTGAGCCTATCCATGGAGCTCTTGGAGTCAATAGAGCACGACGTCAAGGTGACCAAGCAAGCAAAGATATATCAAGATGCAATACCGAAAAAAAAAGCCATTTTTGTAATGACACATAAATTTTTCCTAGTTTGGGACCATTAAAGTTTTTGCAAAAATTCTCAATTTTGTAATCATAGAGAATGAGCAATCATCAAGCATGTGTAAATTATCTTTTATAGTTATCTAGGTCCAAATAAACAAGTAGGAATACTTCAACCTTAGGTCGATGACTAGTTTAAACTCGCCCCACCATTTTGGTGCAAAATGACCATTTCAAAATGTATATAGCTCAATGGGAGTATATGTAGTTGCTCATCCAAGATTCTTCTCTTGAATCTTCATCTTCTTCTATTGGCTACTCATAAATCCTCAACCAAGTGATTAGTATCACTTATAGCATGCTTCAATGATCAAGAATCTATAGTAGAGAGTAGTACAAGAATGTATAATTTCAAAAATCATAAAGCAACAAATATTTCTTACATACACAGCTTCATCTCCATAGCTTTCCAATGAGCATGATAGCTCCAAGCTTTCCTTTGCCAACTTTGCATCTTCTTCAAGCTATGTTCATACATCCATGGGCTCCACTCCCAATGCTCTGCAACCAAAGCTCTGATACCAAAATGTGGAGAAATTGCACTCCAATTCACTCCAATATATGCAATAGAAGGTAGAGAACCTCTTCTAGAATCAGTCATATAAGACACATGCTTACTAAAATCTGATTCAGTCACACCTCAGAGATCCAATGGCTCTAAAAATTGACCCACCCATAGAAGACTCCTTAAGATTTCTAATAAGCTATAGATCACTCCATTTGGAGCTCATTTGATCAGGAAACTAACTGTTCAAAGATAGACTACCTATCATCTTAGTTTATGCAAACAACTCAGATTCACAAGAAATGTGCCCTATTGGAGAATCATCGGAGAGATATTGAAGATACACAGAGTATGAAAGATAAGCTTTCCAACAAGATATCATATGTATTAAATGGATAAGTATATAGAGAGATATCATCTTCACAAGGTGGTTGTGTACAAAAAAAGGTATGTAGTTGGAATACCTTTGTGCCTCGTAGTATCAAAATGAGGTACGTTCGTATATCCATTGGTGAGAAAATGACTAGCATATCCTTCTCTACCATCTCCTTGTCATATCCACAAATTTCCACGTTCAAATGACCTCTATATATAAAGGTATGGGCATGGGACTTTTCACCTACCCTTGCATCTCTCACCTCTTGAGCTTTCAGTTCATGTCCTTTGTCTTTCCATTGCCTTGGGTGACTTTTGGTGCTCCAAATCACTCCATGTGGATAAGGCCATGAAGTTTTTTAGTATTTCATCTCTCTAAATACATTTTGTCTTTTATACAAGCCATAAATAACTTTTCCCCTTTTAAATCAACACTCTACTCTAAGGTTATGAGTGTACCCTTTATATTTTTAGGGTCTAGCTGCATTTTGGGCTTACACCAAATCCATAAATCATGAAGAGGTACATAATGAGAGGTGAGTATGTGCCAAGCCTCACAATTGGGGCTTGCACATGTTCCATAATTTTCAACAATGCATACACACATGCTTATACATACACATGCATATGCATACACACATGCATACACACTATGCATACACACACATGCATATGCATGTACATACATGCATATGCATATACATACATGCATATGCATATACATACACATGCATATGCATACACACATACACATGCATATGCATACACACATACACAAATGCATATGCATATACATACACATGCATATGCATACACACATGCATATGCATACACACATGCATATGCATACACACATGCATATGCATACAAATGCATATGCATACAGACGTACACATGCATATGCATACACACATACATATACATACACATATACATACACACTTATATGTGAAAGTATCTAAGAAATAAATCTATAGAGTTTTTAGGGTTTATATATATATATATATATATATATATATATATATATATATATATATATATATATATATATATATATATATATATATATATATATATATATGTATATATATATATATATATATATATATATATATATATATATATATATATATATATATATATATATATATATATATTAACATCTCCACATTGGATCAGATGGGATCCCACGTACACCTTGGGGAGCGCATGACCATGACGACTCCAAGCTATATCACATACGTGATGGAGCTCCGTTCATGGATGCAACCAGAAAGTCCATGCGTCAATGCATTCGACAGCTTTGCTCCATAGAGTTTGGACATTCTGTAATCTTAAAATGGAGAAAATAGGATAAGGATTCCAAAAACTATATCTTGCAGTTGATATATAAAGAGTACCAACCAGCACCTGGGCATCCTATAGTGAGCTTAGAATGGATTCAGCATATGGCATGCAAGGTGATGTCTCATCGGCGGTATGAGGCTCGCAATGTTTTCAGAGCAAGCTTACCGAAGCATGTATGGTTAGATGTTGAAGAGTGGGAATCGATTCAGGAAAAGTAGCAACATACTCCTTATCGATATTCTACAGTGAGATGCGGCAGCCACACATTTAGATATGGTTGGAACGTCGCATTTAGGTAGCGACAGATACGACAGTATGCACTACCAATTTGTAAGTATAATTTTAATTATTGAATTTGTTTGTGTTAAGCACATCATGTATGTTCATCTAACATTTTGCATATTTATTATAAGAGTTGGGTCATCCTCTGATGCGAATCGAAGAAGCTTATGGATATCATCATGGATTGGCTGCACTATTGCATGACTTAGAGGGACACGGTGCAATCATTTCATGGGAGAATCTATGATGAGGTAACTCACAGCTTGGTTTCGTATTTTTAGTTATTGTTTATAAATTTCATGTCAATTTGTCTCATTTTACACATATGCTTTTTTGCAGGATTGTAGGTGTAGATGTTTTGATCCCCTTGCACATATGTATGGTAGTGTTTTGCCACAATTTTGTATTATACTCCTATGTGGCAATGGTGCATCATAATTTTGTATTCGCTTCCTATATGGAAGTGCTTTGTCACATTTTGTATTCGGTTCCTATATGGAAGTTCTTTGCCACACTTTTGTACATCCTTCATTTATGGAATATACAACTTTTGTACATGGTTCATGGTTCGTTTTTGCTCATCTCTTTTGCGGCCGATAGTATTTTGCTACATAAAATAATGTTCTGGTTGCCATTAGAGTACATATCACATGTACTCGATTTTCTTTGGGCAGAGTGTATTGTCTTTTGCTAAACAATATCATGGTAATGTTGGTTTAGCAAAAGATAACACACTCTGCCCAAAAAAAATTTAGCAGATATAGTCCTCTGTACTCCTAGCAGTCGCCGATGTAAGCATCGGTACTCCTAGCACGGTCGTCGATATGGGCGTCGATATGCGCGTCAAAAATACTGACACTCATACCGGTGTGTATATCAATTCCTATATCGGTGCTTATACCGGTGTTATGTTTTTGATGTGCATACAAACCGAAACACCGACATCGCGAGCGAATTGCATCCATTCATTTTCCTTGGTAAAAGCCTCGGTATACCCTTGATATGTTGTAGTGTACATCACATGCATACATTTACACATACATATGCATACATACATACACACATCCATACACACATGCATACACACACATAAACATACAAGCAGATACACACATACACAAATACACATAGACACACATACACATACATGTTAAAAATAAGAAAGTAAGGTCGTATATATTTTTGCAAAAAGGATTTTCTTCAAGTAGAATGAAAATACAAAAAATGAAAAATCGAATCATTTACTTCAGCAAGTAGTGGAGGCCAAAAGAGAATCAATCAAAAGAGAATCAAATCCAAAAACTGAACTGTAAGAGGAGTGGTTGTCCAAAGTAGTGGAGGAGTTATGGAGAAGAGCTCTCAAACTCATCATGAGAGTTTTTGGTCACTTGGCTATAAACGAGGCAAGGGAGGACACTCAAGAACAAAGGAAAAAGGCATGGAAGTCCCCTTGTAGCTAGTTCATTTGGTGTGAGTCATTTCGTTCTCTTCACTCTCATTGACTATGTCTAGTCGCATACTCATTTCTAGGTAGTCTACTTGTGAGAGTCATATCTCTCAATATATTTATCCAATTTTTGAGTTTAAACATTCATTGGAAAGCTTGTCTATAGTACTTCCTCTCACTATAATAGTGTTATTAAACTCTTTAAGATCTATAAGTTATTCAGTTTTTAGTGAAGTCAAGTTTTTAGCTTAACTGAGTGGACAGGTAACCTATTTTAGGCAAAGCGTTGCCAACCCAAAAATAATCTGAATTGAGTGTTTCATAGCTCATTTGAAATCTATAAGTGTCTACTTTGAGTGAACAAAGTTTCAACTTCATTGGATTTCTCACTTGGTGCCAGTTTTCATTTGAAGATTCAGCTATTGGCAAAAGTCTTGATCCTGAGAAGGTCTTCTACATTTTTCGCTGCGAATAGGAGAGGAATTCTCCAACAATTGGTATCAGAGCATTGGAGTTTGAAAGAGGCAAAGCATTGGAACTGAAGTGAAGCAAAAGAGAAGCTACAAATCAAGGGGGAGCTTTGTAAAGTCAAGGAAGAGTGCCACAACATATTTGAAGTAAACTTCCATCTTGGAAGTTTTCAATGGTTGATTTATGACAACAAGTTGAGAAGTTAGACAAAGATAATTTTCAATCTTGGAGGTATAGAATGACAAATTACCTTAAAGGTAAAGTTTTATGGAGTATAGTTAGTGGAGATGATCCACAACCGGTGGACCTTCAAGATCCCAACATTACTCTCACACAAAGGAGAAAATTTGTTGATTGGGAAGAGAGGAATCGAAGGGTGATGTTCCTCATTTCACAAGTTATTTCTAACACTATGATTGGTCATGTGCAAAGCTTAGAAACAATCAAAGAGGTTTGGGAAGCATTGGAGAAGGTGTATGCTACCTCAACAAGGTCTCGGAGCATTCAACTCAAGAAGGAGATCAATAACATGAAGAAAAGCTAAAACCAAAGCATTAGTGAGTATACATTGAGGATCAAGGAGATTTGAGATCAGCTAGCATCAGTTGGATGCAAGATAGAAGAGGAATACATCATCCAAACAGCCCTCACTAGGTTGAGGAGTGAAGAAAAGTGGAAGCCCCTCATCACAAACATTCTCTATCGAGACCCTCTACCAACATTCGACAAGATTATACCAAATCTTGTGGCTAAAAGGTTGCTCAAGAAGGAGAAGGCAACAAAGGTAAGGACAGCCATGGTCAAATGTTATATGCAGGACCAGGTAGAGGAAGGAACTCAAGAGCAGGCTCGAGACGAAGAGGAAGAAGCTACAACTACACAAATTCCAGCCAACACAACTCGGAGGACAAATCAAATGACAACACACATGGAAGAGGTCGAGGAAGAAATAGAGGAAGAGGTCAAGGTTCATACAATCCTCATAAAGGTATAACATGTTACCGTTGTGGTAAAGTAGGACATTATGCAAATGATTGCTAGCAAAAGAATGGAAGGCTGAATGGAGGCAACCAAAGGAGCCAAAATAACTATGCGAGTACATCAAGTGAAGGAGACAAGCAAACCATGCTTGCCATGAAGCATGAGTACAACAACCCAAGAAGTGATCATCAAAAATGGTTTATAGATTTAGGTTGCAGCAACCATATGACATGCCAAAGAGATTTGTTCAGAAAGCTACAAGCTCCAAGTGGAAGAGGATGTGTGGAGACCGGCGATGAAACTCAACACACAATTGAGCATGTTGGAGATATCAAGCTTGGAGACAAGAAAGTACTGGATGATGTTCTTCATGTTCCTAGTATTGCAAAGAATTTGATTTTAGTAGGAAAAATGGTAGAGAAAGGATATCATGTTATCTTCAATGAAAAAGGTTGCTTTATAAAGAATCCAAAAGAAGGATTCAAGGTCATTGCTCAAGGAAGGAAAGAAGGTAGGATGTTCACTTTGGACATTCAACAAGCACATGGAAAGGTGATGTATATTCAGTTTGGAAACAAGAGGATTTTTGAAATTGATTTGTGGCACAAAAGCTCTGGACATTTCAACATTGCTAAGCTCAAGGACATGAGCAACCAGGTCTTCAAAGATTCAATGATGTTGGAGTACATGAGTTTTGTGAAGCATGCCAACTAGGAAATCAAACTCGACAACCATTCAAGAAGAGCAACTATGTGGCAAGGAATGTCCTCAACTTGATACACACGGATGTATGGGGACCACCACAACAACCATCGGTGGCTGGTAATAGATATTTTGTCACTTTTATTGCTGATCATTCAAGAAAAGTATGGATGTTTTTCATAAAAGAAAAATCATATGTGTTCTCCACGTTCAAGAGATTTAAAGAATAGGTAGAAAAGGAAACATGATGCTACATAAAGTCCTTGAGGTCCGATGGAGAAGGAGAATATTTCTCCAAAGAATTTCCTGATTTTCTTTTTGAAAATGGCATCAAGAGACAATTTACATGTAGGTACATGCCTCAACAAAATGGAATAGTTGAAAGGAAAAATCAACATATCATAGAAGTTGCAAGGTGCATGCTCAACGAGATGAAGATGCCACTAAATTATTGGGTTGAAGCAACTAGTACAGCTGTATATTTGGTGAACAAGTGCACAATGGCTGGAGTGCATAATCTAACTCTCGAGGAGGTTTATTCCCGTAAGAAACCTGATCTTACACATCTCAAAGTGTTTGGATCTGTGTGTTATGTTCACATCCCTTAAGAACTAAGGACAAAGATGGAGGCAAAGTCAGAAAAATGTATTTTCATTGGATACTCATCAGAGCAAAAGGGATATAGGTGCTACAATCCATGTTAGTATATGATCAATGTCTACCCCTCATGATTGTATGCACATTTTGTAAGGCCCCCTTTATGAGGAGAAGCCAAGCATGCATTACCCAATTGATGGGAATCCCAACTTGAATGTTGGATGAAGGTCATATTGGACCATGTAAGATATTATAAGGAAAGGGAGTTATCAGGGTCCCCAATTGTGGGGTCCGGGGCAGCGGTGAGCAGCCCCGGCTGGGGGGTCCAAGGGGGCCAGTGGGAATATTCCATGGAATATTCCCTGTCGGAGTCAGAAATCATTTATATTTGTTAGGTCGGTTCAACCAGTCTAAGCCGTGTATGACAATTACGCGGGCGGTGGCCGCCCACGCTCTACCGCCCATGTATAGCCGTCCATGGCAGGCCACCCATGATCCTATATATACATGACTTCTGCACTACCTAAGACACTGAGTTGAGCCAGCATACCTCTACCTTGTATCTCCCTATCTAGAGTTGTCTAGATCACCATTTAAGCTCTACCTTGAGAGCGCACGGGTGGACAACGCCATCATCTTTGTACTTGCTGCTAGTAGAAAATTGTTGAGATTCTCCTATATCTGTTATCTTCTCTGTTATTGCTCCTGTGTTATATTGCGTAACTATTGTCTTACAATCCAATGACAAAGGAGCTACGAGTCTCACAAGATGTGGTTTTTGATGAGCTAAGTCCATGCTTTGGAGACAAAGGGAAAGAGAAGATTCTTGAAAAAGATTGCAAAGATGATGGAGGTGCCGTCCAAGAAGAATTTTAGCAAACAAGCACTCAAATGTCAGGTCCAGAAGCTTCTACATCACTTGGAGAAAGCTCATCATGGAAGGGGAGACTAAGGAGTCATTCCTCATCACCAACATTAGGTTATGAAAGATTTGAAGCTGAAAATGCTATCCAAAATAGTGATTCAAATGCAAATGAAGAAGAGCATGAAGAGGTCATTAAACCAAAGGTAAAGCTCAATCAGTTGAAGAAGCAATATTCAAAAGGAAATGAAAGGAGGTCTTTGAGAGCAAGGTATCCAATTCAAAGGCTAAGCTATGATAGTTTTATTGCAAAGCATTTTGCATATATGACACAGGTGGTCAAAGACAAGGAACCGAATGCATATGAAGAAGCGTGTACACAAAAAGAATGGCAAGAAGCTATGCAAGAAGAGATAAAAGCTCTCAAGGACAATCATACATGGGAGGTAGTTCCAAAGCTGAAGTTGAAGATTGTTCTAAATAAATGGGTGTTTAAAATAAAGAGAACTGATGATGGTTCTCTAGCTAGGCATAAAGCTAGACTAGTAGCAAAAGGATTCAAGCAAACTCACGGCATCGACTATGAAGAGACTTTTAGCCCGGTTGCAAAGATGGGAGCAATTAGAATCTTGATTGCAGTGAGTGCAACAAGGAGATGGCCATTGTACCAACTTGACATAAAAAATGCTTTTCTCAATGGTGAACTTCAACAAGAGGTATACATGAGTCAACCGATTGGATTTTGAAGATAGAAAGCATCCAAATTTTGTTTGTAGATTGAAGAAAGCTTTGTATGGGCTGAAGCAAGCACCACGTGCTTGGAATCAAAGATTGGTCGTAATGCACATCCCTCTCCCTACATAAAAAAAGAAGAAGGCAAGCAGGTATATATTTGCATATATGTTGATGATCTCATCATAATAGGAATACAAGAGATAAAAAGAAAACTCGATAAGGAGTTTAAAATTTTAGATCTTGGTGAGCTAAAATACTTTTTCGGCATTGAGATAGTCTATGGGAAAGATGTCATCTACTTGATGCAAAGAAACTACTTGTTGGATGTGCTTTTCAGATTCAAAATGAGTGAATGCAAACCACTTACTCAACCTATGGACACAAATGTGAAGCTATGCTCAAATGATGGAGAGAAGTTACATGATGTAACTACATACAGGAGTATTATAGGCTCATTGATCTATGCTACGATTACAAGACTAAATTTGTGTTATATTGTTGGAGTTCTTTCTCATTTTATGCAAGCTCCAACAAGTGAACATTTAAATTCATTCAAACGAGTGCTAAGATATGTGAAGCACACAGTCAATCATGCCTTGTTTTATAGATATGATGAAGAATTGTAGGTAAAGGGCTTCAGTGATGCTGATTGGGCTGGTTCGAAGGAAGATAGAAGATCCACTTCAGGTCATGTGTTCATGATAGGTAGCAAGCTTATCACATGGAGCTCGAAGAAGCAAACTACTGTTGCACTATCATCTACAAAAGCTGAATATAGAGCATTAGCCTTTGCAACTTGTGAAGCTATGTGGATTAAGAAGCTCTTGGTTGATCTTGACGTGCAGGCAGAGACCATTCCAATTTATGGTGACAACATTTCAAGCATTCAATTGACAAACAATCCAATGTTTCATGCACGAAGTAAGCACATAGAAGTGCATTATGATTATGTTCGAGAGAAAGTTTTGAGCAAAGATTTGGATATAAAGTTCATTGGAACTAATGACCAGGTTGCAAACATGTTTACAAAGTCCTTAGATGCTTCTAAGCTAAAGAGGTTCAAGGATGAAATCAACTTGCAGGATATGGCTGAAGGTGCAAGCTCACATGTGAGCTTGAGGGGGAGTGTTAAATATAAAGAAGTAAGGTCATATATATTTTTTCAAAAATGATTTTCTTCAAGTAGAAGGAAAATACAAATGAAAATGGAAGAATTTACTTCACTAAGTAGTGGAGGCCAAAAGATAATCAAATCCAAAAACCAAAATGTAAGAGGAGTGGCTATCCAAAGTAGTGGAGGAGTTATGGAGAAGAGCTCTCAAACTCATCATGAGAGTTTTTAGTCACTTGGCTATAAAAGAGGCAAAGGAGGACACTCAAGAATAGAGGAAGAAGGGGTGGAAGTCCCCTTGTAGCTAGTTCATTTGGTTTGAGTCATTTCGTTCTCTTCACTCTCATAGACTATGTCCAGTCGCATACCCATTTCTAGGTAGTCTACTTGTGAGAGTCATATCTCTCAATATATGTATCCAATTTTAGAGTTTAAATATTCACTAGAGATATTATCTCGATTACTTCCTCTATCCCAAAGATTTCTATCAAATTCTTTATGCTCTATGAGTTATTCAGTTTTTAGTGAAGTCCCATTTTTAGCTTAACTAAGTGGATAGGTAGCCTGTTTTGAGGCAAAGAGTTGCCAACTCAAACCTACTCCAAATTGAGTGTTTGATAGTTCATTTGAAAGCTATAAATGTCTAGTTTGAGCGATCAAAGTTTCGAGTTCATTGGATTTTTTAATTGGTACCAGTTTTCATTTGAAGGTTCAGTTGTTGGCAAAAGTCTTGATCCTGAGAAGGTCTTCTACACTTTCTGTTGCGAATAGGAGAGGAATATCCAACAATACATACACACACATACACATGCAAATACACATACATATATATACACACATATATACTCACATATACACACATAGATGCATACATACACATCCATACACACACTATACATACACACACATACATAACACACATACACATATAGAGACACATACACATACATAACAAACACAAAGATACACGTACACACACATACATATACACACACATATAGGTCCAAGCACATACACACACATACACATATACATCCACACATACACTCATATACACATGCACACATACACACTCATATACATACATGCACATATGCATACATGCACATGCATACAAGCATGCACACACATACACATACACATACACATACACATACATGCATACACACATACACATGTGTACACATACACATGCATACACATGCACATACATACACATAAGTGCATACACACATACATATGCATACACACATACACATACACATGCACACATACACATATGCATACACATACATATACACATACACATACATGCATACACATACACACACATACACATGCATACACACATGCACACACATACACATACATACATGCATATACGCATACACATGCACATACACATGCACACACATACACATGCATACACACACATACACATACATTCATACACATACATTCATACACACATACACATGCATACACACATACACATACATACACAAATGCACACATACACACATAGACATGCATACGGACATACACATACACATATATGCATGCACATACACATACACACATACACATGCATACACACATACACATGCATACAAATATTCACATACATATGTATACACACATATACACATACGCATATATGTATACATATACATACACATACACGTATATGCATACATAAAAAATACAAACATACACATACACATGCATACATATACACACACATACACACAAATACGCACACATACTCACACATACATGCATACACATACACACACATACATAAAAAAATGCAAACATACACAAACACATACACACACACATACACATACACCCACACAAACACACACATACACTCACATACACATATACATACACACAGATATACATACATGCACATACACGCACATGCACATGCATGTACTCATGCACATGCATGTACACATGCACATGCATGCACACATGCACACAAATACACACACATGCACACACATACATATTCATGCATACATACATACACATGCATACCCACATACACATACACATGCATACACACACATACATAAGAAACACAAACATACACATACACACACAAAGATATTCACACATACACACATGCATACACACATACACATACATCCACACATATGCTCACATATGTTATGAAAAGCTTATGCTAGAATATAGCATCCACCAGAGAGTGAGTGAGTATGTATCTGCCCAACCAACTCCACCCATATTTATACTAAAGGTCCAAGGGGTGCATGTCTTAATATTCATCCATGTGCCCTTCCAAGTGTCCTTCATGTGGAAACTTTCCAAAGTAAATCACATGGCTTCTCTTTCAATTGAAGCCTTCCCTTCACATACAAGTCAAGTTGTCACTTGGGAGAGGCTTCTTCCAAGATAACTGTTCCTTTACCTTAGAATAATTATCCTAAGGTACAAACCCTTAAAACCAAGAACATAGGTTCCTACTTCAAGGGTCTAACCCATTAAGTTACACCAAGGGTTTCCAAAGATAAATACCAATATCTGAGGGTCTAGCCCAAGGTTTATACAGCATTCTTCCCCCCTTTAACATTTCCATCCTTGAAAATGTGCTTTGGCAAAATATGTGGAGAATTTCCCCATGCACCATGATCCAATTCATTGATCATGGACTCACTCTCAAAAGATTTTGCCTTGTTTCTAATGTGTAGTTGGAAAAGAGGAAAATCTTTTGTTTATGGGATTTACTCATTCCCAAGTGGTGCTTTCTTATGTTCCATCCCTCCATTTAACTAGGTGCTCTTTATATAGGTGGTTTCTAGTCTTTTTGTCTCGAGTGCATAGTACATTTTGTAGTTCATGAGGGATGTTATGAAGGGAAATTGGTTGAACTATTGTATCTCAAGATACAAGATTTTCTTTTTCAACCAATTCTCTTTTAAATCTACTTACATGAAATATTGGGTGAAGTAAAAAATCATCTAGAAGTTCTAACTCATAAGCCAAAGTCCCTATTCTTTTGAGAACCACGCAAGGGCCACATAACCTCAAAGAGAGTTTAGGACAAGGTGGTGATTTCAATGTTTCATATTTCTTGAGAGCTTTTAAATATACTACTTCTCCAACTTGAAAGGAAATATCTCACCATTTAGGGTCCCTAAATGATTAAGCTCTATCCAAGGCTTTCCTTAGGTTTTCCTTAGCTATCCTTAGCTTTAATTTCATGTCTTCTAAGAAATTTTTAGCTGCTTGGACTTTTTCATTTTGTATTCCAACTACATATCGTGCTCTTGTTTAGATCCCATACATTAATATGAAAGGACTATACTCAGTTGTAGAGTGTTTTGCACTATTGTAAGCAAACTCTACTAATGGTAGATAGTCTTCCTAGTTAGTTTGGGTAGAAGATGCATAAGCTCATAACATATCTTCAAGTATTCAATTGACCCTTTCAGTTTGACCATTGATCTGTGGATGTTCTGCAATACTCATGTTTAGCTTGGTTTCCAATCTACTGAACAGAGCTCTCTAAAAATGACTACTAAATTTCATATCTCTATCACATAGTATGTCTTGAGGCAGCCCATAGAGTTGGTAGAGATGTTCTATGAACATTTTAGCTAATTGTGGAGTTTTTACTGCAGTACGAGTAGGTATGAAACAAGCCATTTTGGTCAAACTATCAACTATGATCCAAATGGCATCATGGCCTTTTTTGGTCCGTGGCAAGCCCATAATGAAGTCCATGGAAATACTTTCCCATTTTCCATAAGGAATTTCCAAGGGATGTAACAAACCTCTTATCTTAAATTTTTTGGCTTTAATTACTTGGCACTTTGTACATCTAAGTACATAATTATGTACATCTTTATGTACACTTGGCTAGTAAAATTGTCTTTGAATTAATTCATAAGTTTTGTTGATTCCAAGATGTCCAGCACTTGGGGCATCATGACATTCAAACAAAACTCTTCTCCTAAGTTCTTGGTCAGAGGGGACACATATTTTCCCCTTGTATAGCAAATATTCATCTTGAATATTGTAGTGTTTAAACTTATCTTTATTTGATAAGTTTGTATATTGAGTTGAAACCTTCTTCCAGGCTTGTTTAAATCTTGCATCTTCTTGATACTTTCCTTTCATTAATGTTACTAAATCATTAGAAATTTGTATGAAACTCAAAGAATTCAACATTGGCATTCTACTTAATGAATCTACAACTACATTAAATTTTCCTCTTCTATATCTGAGTTCATAGTCAAACTCTTGGAGTAATTTGGTCCATCTAGCTTTTCTGCATTGTAGAGGAGGTACTGGGGTATCCGCTTTTAACAAGAGTAAAGATTGCAGATTAACACTTCCAGTACGTCACCTACTCAAGGGAGGTTCTCTTTAGGGAAGTATACCCTTTAACATTTCTGTGAGCAGGCAGATACAAAGATTGAACAGAGTAGTAAATACTTCAGGAAGTGTGAACAATAAATGACCAAGGAAGACCGTACACTTCTTGATTCAAATCAGGGGATTACAATGTTGGGCAGAGTGATGCCTAAGGTACAAATTTAGGACTAACAAGCCACAAGCTTAGGGCTAACAAACCACCTTAATAGTAAATACTCCAATACAAAAATTCCTTCCTATCAGCATAAGGACCACTGATATGCAGACTAACTCAGAACAATACAAATGGTAAGATCTTCTCAAGAGAATAGAACACAATCAACCACACTGACTCACGGAAAAGAAGGAGAATCCAAGCTACTCTTTTACACTATAGTGCTCATAGCCCTTCACTGAGAAGCCTCCCCTCTGTATACATGACAGAGTAGCTCCCACAGTAGACTTGAAACCACCAAGTGTAAGAGAAGACTTCTGCACGTATGTACGAACCACTGTACCTCTAGAACTTGTTGTACCCCAATGCGCAAAAATCCATTGCTTTTATAGGCCCCAATAGGCCAAGAGAGCCTTGCCGAATCTTCACGTCCACTGATCACGCGCCGGTTAATCACCCAAAATTGGGGGGGTAGGTCAAATATTCCCTTGATTTGAATTAGATCCACAAAAATAGGTAGTCACCGTGAATGGTTGGCTGCAACATTTGTTCATCCACTTTTACTTTTTACCATGCACATTTTATCACATGCCCTTTTGTAGTCAAATTGAGATCTTTACTTTATGTTGCCGGTGATTTAAAAACACCCCTTGAGTGTGAGAAAGGGAGTGTGAGAAAGGGAGGGTGACATCACAAATCCTAGAGCCCCAAGAAATACTTTAATTTGAAAGGTCATCTCCAAAGCTGGCTCGAAGTACTCATTTGCATCCTCAGACTCATCAAGCTTGTGTTTGATGAATTGTTGAGCCAGGGAACTTAGACGGCCTAAATGGGGCACACTCACATCTCCATCACGGTGCACTCTCTGTAGCAGAACCTTTACAACCTTTTGACTTTGCTCCTTGAATCACGTCCAAACATGTCAAAGAGAGTTGGCCGAATAATCCCCACCTCAAGATCATCATTTCCCATTTTACTTCCAAGAATTGTCCTCTTTAAGGCTCCATATCTGTCATCTCCTGAGATGGCCAGGACTGAAGAATTGCCTCCGGAGTTTTGCATGGTTCCTATGTGATTGTGTGATTGTGAGTGACTGTGTGTATGTGTTTGTGTGTGTGGGTGCGTGTGTGTGAATGTGTGTGTGTACGCGGGGTATGTGTGTGGGTGGGTGTGTGCGTGCAAGGGGGTGCATATGTGTAATTGAAGGGGGTAGCTGTGGGTGTGCATTTGAGGATGTGGGTGTATGTATGTGAGTAGGTGTACATATGCGTGTATGTGAGCGTGTATGTCTGCATGTATGAGTGTATCTGTGTGTATGTGTGCATGTGGGTGTGTGTGTGCATGTGTGGGTGTGTGAGTGTATGTCTCGGTGTGTGTGTGTAGGTGTGTGTGTGTGATTGTGTGGGTGTGTGTGTATGTGAATGCATATGTGTGTATGTGTGTGTGTGAGTGTATGTGGTTATGTGTGTGGAGATGGGTATGCCGGTTCTAAGCGGGTGTGAGGGGCGGGGGGCGGAGGGCGGAGGTGTGAGGGGCGGGGGCGGAGGGCGGTGGTGTGAGGGATGGGGGGCGGAGAGCGGGTGTGTGAGGGGCGGGGGGTGGATGGCGGGGGCGGAGGGCGGAGGTGGGGGAGGGGAGTCCGGGCGGGTGGCGGAAGAGAGAGAAGAAAAGGGGGGGGGGGGGGAATTGGCAGAGGGAGGGGGGCGGATGGCGGGGGGCGGAGGGCAAATGGCGGGGGAGGGGAGTTGGGGCGGGTGGCGGAAGAGAGAGAAGAAAAGGGGGGGGGAATTGGCGGAGGGCGGGGGGCGGAGGGCGGATGTCGGGGGCTGAGGGCGGATGGCGGGGGAGGGGAGTCGGGGCGGGTGGCGGAAGAGAGAGAAGAAAAGGGGGGGGGAATTTGCGGAGGGCAGGGGGCGGATGGCGGGGGGCGGATGGCGGGGGGCGGAGGGCGGATGGCGGGGGCAGAGGGTGGATGGCGGGGGAGGGGAGTTGGGGCGGGTGGCGGAAGAGAGAGAAGAAAAGAGGGGGGAATGAGAGAGAGAGAGAGAGCTAGAGAGAGAGAGAGAGAGAGAGAGAGAGAGAGAGAGAGAGAGAGAGAGAGAGAGAGAGAGAGAGAGAGAGAGAGAGAGAGAGAGAGAGAGAGAGAAGGGACGAGAAGGCGGGGAGAGAGAAGGAAGAGAGAGGGAGAGAGAGGGGAGAGAGAGAGAGAGAGAGAGAGAGAGAGAGAGAGAGAGAGAGAGAGAGAGAGAGAGAGAGAGAGAGAGAGAGAGAGAGAGAGAGAGAGAGAGAGAAAATGAGAGAGAGAAATGAGAGAGAGAAAGGGAGATAGATGAGAAAGTGAGAGGCCGAGAGATAAAACAAATCAACTGAAATGAAAGCAACAACTACCCGGGACACTGAAAGCAACAACTGCCGGAGCACCAATAAGTCCAGGAAATGGGACGGAATACTCCTTGAAGCTACAGCCCCAGGCATCTGAGAGCTCTCCTCTCAATCTCTTTCTCTTCTATCTTCTTAGGACCAGTGGGTTCTGACCCCTGTGCTTGGAGCCCACTGCTCTCATGCCACAAAGAGAGAGAGGGAACAGAGAAGGAGTACTACAGACCCCCACATCAAGCTTTTGCACCGTCCCGGTGCAATAACTCCTTTATTTGCTTATTCCTTCAAAATGAACTGCAGAAAATGAAAGAACTATGGTATGTACAGGGAGTGAATTTCATCTGCTTGCATCAATTCAAATAACTCTTCACCCTGGAGATGTTGACGAGGGGCATCTTTTTACCCTGCAGATCTTCCAGATGCACTGCACCATGTGGCAATACCTTGATAACCTTATATGGTCCTGTCCATTTGGGGGCCAATTTAGTGGAAATTGCCGGGACTTGATGCACTAAAACCATGGACCCTTCTTGAACTTCATTGGATCTCAGATACCTGTCATGTAATTTCTTGCACTCTTCTTGTGTTACCCGAAGTTTCTGCATTGCCCCTTCTCTGTACTCTTCTAATGCCACCAATCTCTGAATGGGGGGTTGAATGCCAATGGTTTTGATTCCTAGTTCCTTTCTGATGATGAACTCGAATGGTGCCAATGCTTCTTTCCCATATACTAACCGAAATGGAGTTTCGCCTGTGGTTCACCTCTTCGTGGTTCTGAAAGCCCAAATTGCACCAATTAATGCTAGTGGCCAAGAGCTTTGATGATCAAAAGATAATTTGCGAAGCAATCCAATCAGAGTCTTATTGGAACTCTCTGCTTGGCCATTTGCCCTGGGGTAGTAGGCACAAGACTTTTTATGGAAGATTTTGTACCTCTCAAATATAAACTGGAGCAATTGATTTACAAAATGTGTGCCCCTGTCACTAGTAATTTCCAGTGGGCAACCAAATCTTGAGAAAATCCGTTTATACATAAATTTAGCTACTGTTAAAGCCGTGCAGTCCACAGTAGCTTTAGCCTCTATCCATTTAGTGGCATAGCATGTGGCCATCAAAATATACTTTTTACCTCTTGGTTGCCCAGTTGGGCTAATTGGCCCTATGAAATCAAGACCCCATCGTTCAAATGGAAACCATCCTGTAGATATGACCAATGGTTGGAAATTCAATCTGATTGGCGCGGGAGCACACCTCTGGCAGATGTGGCATTCTTTAGAAAACTTGATTGCATCCTTGAAAATATGAGGCCACCATAAACCTTTGTGGATGATTCTATGAGCCAATTCTTCCCCCTTTAGATGTCCTTCATTGTGTGCAGCCTCTAGCAGAAGATTTACCTCCTGTGGATAGACACACCTTCTCAATATATCATCTTGACAGTATTTATATAAATTTCCATTTATAAGAGAATATGCTTTGGTTTTCAGGAGCAATCTTCTCTTTTCTACAGGTGTCAAGTGTTCTAGGATCTTTCCAGTAGTAAGAACATGGAGAATTTCATCATACCAACCAATCCGGATCACTACTAGAAAAAGATTGCTATCCACCAATTCATCATTAATACCTGTTGCCTTTTCGCTCATTGCCGTCCTGGATACTTGATCTGCCATGTAGTGCTCTTTTCCTGGCTTAATATGAATATCAAAATTAAATTCCTGAAATAGGAGTAACCATCTCCAAATCCTTCCAGCTACTCTAGGCTTGTTTATCAAATACTTCAAGGAGTGATGATCAGAAATAACAATGAAATGTACACCAAGGAGATAATGTCGGAACTTCTGAAGAGCAAATACGATAGCCAAACCTTCTCTTTCCGTTGTACTGTAATTTCTTTCAGCTTGGTTGAGTAGTCTACTTGCATAAGAGATAGGTCTATCCACTTTGTGAGATGATGGTTGAGCTAGAACTGCACCAACAGCATGAAGACTAGCATCTGTATGCACATGAAATTCCAATGACCAATTAGGAACAGTTAAAAGTGGAGCAGTACATAGCCTCAACTTTAGTTCACAAAATGCTTTGTCAGCTTCAACACTCCATGAGAAAGGGATATTTTTGCTGGTAAGCCATGACAAGGGCTTAGCAATTTCCGAATACATCCTAATGAATCTTCTGTGATACCCTGCATGGCCCAAGAAACTTTGCACTTCCTTTGGGCTTTGTGGAATTGGCATGGAAAGAATAGCTGTAACCTTTGCAGGGTCAACAGTTATGCCTTCAGCAGATACCATGTGACCAAGAAGAGTGCCTTTAGTGACCAAAAAGTGACATTTATCAGGATTCAATTTCAAACCTGTTTTGAGACATTGCTCAAAAATTTCTTTTAGATTTTCCAAATGGTCATGGAAATCTTGAACTGCTGCTCTTTTATCTGTACCTGAAAATACTGAAAAGTCATCCATGAAAATGCGTAGAAAGGTTGTTAACCACTTGCCCAATATTAGATACATCGTTCTATTAAATGAAGCTGGCGCATTCCTCAAACCAAAAGCCATTCGAGTATAGACATAAGTGCCCCAGGGAGTGACAAAGGCTGTTTTGTCCCTATCATCAGGATGGATCACTATCTGATTGTAGCCACTAAAACCATCCAAGAAACTATACAAAGTGTGACCAGCTACCTCTTCAAGTACTTGCTCTGTGAAGGGCTGAGGAAATCCATCTTGAATAGTTACTTTATTCAAAGCACGGAAATCAACACATACTCTTATTTTTCCGCTATTTTTCTTGGGCACAATAACCGTGGAAGAAAGCCACCTGGAATGTTCTACTAGCACAATTATACCTGCTTCTTCTAGTTTTGTAATTTCTGGTTTTACCGCCTCTGCATACTTTGGATTGAGTCGATATGGCCTACTTCTTACTGGCGCGGCTCTCTCAACTAAGGGTATCCAATATAACCCAAGCTCTTCTGGTATTCCTGTTAGATCTTTGTAGGACCATGCGAAGACACTTTTGTAAGTAAAAAGCAAAGAAGTTACCTTCATTAGCAAAGGAGGATAATGCCACAACCAGGATGCCAAATGGACTATTTGAGGGTTCTCTTCATCCCCTGAATTTACTTCTTGAACCAATGTTTCAGAATTCGTCTTGCTTGAGAAATCATCTCCACTATATGCAGGAGTGGATTTTAATTTATATTCTGCAATATGTTCTTCCATCCATCCCTGAGGTATATCTGAGAAAGGAAGATCTTCTCTGCCCTTAGGTTCAAAATCTTCTACCTCTGATACTTTTATCTGGGTTGCTTCCTCAAGGCTTGTGCTTTCCTGCAATTGCTCATTCTCCAACACCTTGTGGTCTTCATTGCCCTTTCCTGTAATTACCTTATCTGCAACTTCTTCCTCAATTTCATTAATCTCCACTGTGCAACACTCTGCACTTCCCATCATCCAATTTAACAAAGTATCCTCTTCTAGGGGTAGAGAGGGCATTACCTGAGTGTCCACAGTATATCCAGTAGCTTTTCCTGAGTCAAATCCCTCTTCCAAATGTAGTTGCAGTTGGCTATTGGTGCTTGTTGAAATCCATAGTTTATTTTTTCCCCAATCTTGCAAAGCTTTTGCTTGTCTCAGCCAAGGTCTCCCCAGGAGCAAAGGATAGGAAGTCTCCTGTGGAAGTGCAATAACAACAAAATCCAACACAAAGTGGCAACCCTGTACTACCATCAATACCTTTTCAATAATGCCAAGTGGCGCAACCCGATGTTGATCTGTCAATGTAACAGTGAACGGTGCCAACTTGGTGGGGTTCAATTTCAGCTTCTTCATTGTAAAATCTGGCATCAAATTGATACCAGAGCCTCCATCTATGATCACTCCTGTAAGAGCTTCATCCTTTATACAAACTGATAATCTCGAACTTTGGTAGTCTGCTAAGGGTGCAGGAGGAAAATCAACCATGAAACCATCTATACTAGGTGATTCAACCAAGTGAGCAGAGTGTATAATCTTCAGTAAGTCACTTCTTATTTTTGAATCCATCCTTATAAGTTCATATAGACTAACCTTGTGATGAATACCTTTCAAGATCTGTTCAATGTTTACCTCCTGAGTATTTTCTTGTAGACGTGTTGGTTGGCCTCTTAGAGAAGTAGTCATTTCTTCATAAGCTCCTTCAATTTCCACTTGGTCCTTCCATCCAAACTTCTTTTCTTCCTCTTTATCCTGAATTCCTTGTTGTTCCCCTCTAAGGTTTGTTGCTGCTTGTCTAGCTCTGGTCATCATGGGCATAGCAGAGGATGAAACAGCATAAGTCTGAGTGGTTTTTCCTTCTTCATGTGGAGAGACTGCAATCATGTGGATTGGAGCAGGACGACCTCTTGGGCAATCCTTGGTATAATGATCTTTGGCCTCTGGACAATGTTGACAGGGAGGTGCATCTTCTGGAAGAGAACACCTATTTTGCATGTGGCCGTACTCACCACAACGATAGCACATCAAAGGTCTATTATATCTAGGCCTTGCAGGCCGATTCTCCTCTCTATTTGAAGTATTTGATGTACTAGCATAATATGAATCCAAATTTTGAGGGTTACCTCTCTGCTGTGCACTCGTGGCCTAATGGATAAGGCATTTGACTTCTAATCAAGGGATTGTGGGTTCGTGTCCCACCGGGCGTGCCAAACTGTAGAGGAGGTACTGGGGTATCCACTTTTATAGAAAATAAACACTTCCAGTACGTCACCTACTCAAGGGGGGTTCTCTTTAGGGAAGTATACCCTTTAACATTTCTGTGAGCAGGTAAATAACACGGATTGCACAGAGTGGTAAATACTTCAGAAATATGGACAACAAATGACCAAGAAAGACCGTACACTGCTTGATTCAAATCAGATGATTACAAAGTTGGGCAAATGATGCCTAAGGTGCAAATTTAGGACTAACAAGCCACAAGCTTAGGGCTAACAAACCACCTTAAAAGTAAATACTTCAATACAACAGTTTCATCCTATCAGCATAAGGACCCTGATATGCAGACTAACTTAGAACAATACAAATGATAAGGTCTTCTCAAGAGAATAGAACACAATCAACCACACTGACTCACGGAAAAGAAGAAGAATCCAAGCTACTCTTTTACACTATAGTGCTCATAGCCCTTCACTGAGAGGCCTACCCTCTGTATACACACTACAGAGTAGCATCCACAGTAGACTTGAAACCACCAAGTGCAAGAGAAGACTTCTGCACGTATGTACGAACCACTTGTATCTCTAAAACTTGTACCCCAGTGTACCCTTGAGGTAGTAACATTCTCTGGCTTCATGACCATCTTTTCCACAAAATTGACAGCTTACCTTAATAGGGCAATTAGCATTGGAATGTCCATTGTTGTTACAGATTGTACACCAGATTTGTCTCCTTATATCCTGAGTGGTCTTCAAATCTTCTAACTCTCGGCGAAGTTGAGCTACTTCATCATCAGTGCGACGCAGTGGTGGCAAGACCTTTTCTTCTTGTTGATTTTGTTGCATCTTCAATGCCTCTAGTTCCCTCCTCAGTTGCTCAATAGGATCCATGTCTGCAGCGTACTTTGGTTGTGTATCCCCTTCGAAATGTTGCCTTGCTTCTTCAATGCGTGATGCCGTTGCAACAAAATCATTGAGGGTCGCATCCAATCTAAGAGATTCACGAAGCTTCTGCTGAGATGACCTAGGCAGAGCCTTTTCGATCCACTTTTTAACCAAAAAGTCACCTGGAGCATGTGGCAGACGTGCAACAAGTGCTTTCGTTCTAGTGTGAAGTTCATGAAAAGATTCACCTGATCTCAGCTTCAAATTTTCTAGTTGATCTAGAGCCCTTTCCAAAGAATCACTTGGTCGGAATGTTTGTGAGAAAGCCGCCTTCAGAGCCTCCCATGTAGTGAAATGGCCATCTGCATACTGACTATACCATTTATCTGCAAGGCCCTCCAATGTGGATGGAAAAAGTGCCAGCATTGCATCCTCTCTATTTTGTAGACCTCTTCCACGGCATAAAGAGATAAATCTCCTCACATGATCATCAGCATCTTCATAAGCATGTCCCTTGAAGGTAGGGAACTTGATGTTGATCCTGGAGAGTAGGTGAGAAAGATCCTCCATTCGGACTTGTGTCTCTTCTGACGTATCTGAGGAGAAGTCTAGAGCTCTCCTATACCCCTCTTTTGACAATGGTGTCGCACCCAAATCAATAGACAAATTTAGGGAGGACAAAGGGGAGGTAGACTCACTAGCCATGGTTATTGCTAACTTGTTAAGGCTCCTTCGAACACGAAGAGATTCCTTATGTGCTCGTGTATGGGTCATGTACCTATTCGCAATTGCAATAGGAAAAAACACCTCTCACAGAAATGCAAAAGGTCCCATCGGGCGTGCCAAACTGTAGAGGAGGTACTGGGGTATCCGCTTTTAACGAGAGTAAAGATTGCAGATTAACACTTCCAGTACGTCACCTACTCAAGGGAGGTTCTCTTTAGGGAAGTATACCCTTTAACATTTCTGTGAGCAGGCAGATACAAAGATTGAACAGAGTAGTAAATACTTCAGGAAGTGTGAACAATAAATGACCAAGGAAGACCGTACACTTCTTGATTCAAATCAAGGGATTACAATGTTGGGCAGAGTGATGCCTAAGGTACAAATTTAGGTCTAACAAGCCACAAGCTTAGGGCTAACAAACCACCTGAATAGTAAATACTCCAATACAAAAGTTCCTTCCTATCAGCATAAGGACCACTGATATGCAGACTAACTCAGAACAATACAAATGGTAAGATCTTCTCAAGAGAATAGAACACAATCAACCACACTGACTCACGGAAAAGAAGAAGAATCCAAGCTACTCTTTTACACTATAGTGCTCATAGCCCTTCACTGAGAAGCCTCCCCTCTGTATACACGACAGACTAGCTCCCACAGTAGACTTGAAACCACCAAGTGTAAGAGAAGACTTCTCCACGTATGTACGAACCACTGTACCGCTAAAACTTGTTGTACCCCAATGAGCAAAAATCCATTGCTTTTATAGGCCCCAATAGGCCAAGAGAGCCTTGCCGAATCTTCACGTCCACTGATCACGCGCCGGTTAATCACCCAAAATTGGGGGGGTAGGTCAAATATTCCCTTGATTTGAATTAGATCCACAAAAATAGGTAGTCGCCGTGAATGGTTGGCTGCAACATTTGTTCATCCACTTTTACTTTTTACCATGCACAATTTTATCACATGCCCTTTTGTAGTCAAATTGAGATCTTTACTTTATGTTGCCGGTGATTTAAAAACACCCCTTGAGTGTGAGAAAGGGAGTGTGAGAAAGGGAGTGTGAGAAAGGGAGGGTGACATCACAAATCCTAGAGCCCCAGGAAATACTTTAATTTGAAAGGTCATCTCCAAAGCTGGCTCGAAGTACTCATTTGCATCCTCAGACTCATCAAGCTTGTGTTTGATGAATTGTTGAGCCAGGGAACTCAGACGGCCTAAATGGGGCACACTCACATCTCCATCACGGTGCACTCTCTGTAGCAGAACCTTTACAACCTTTTGACTTTGCTCCTTGAATCACGTCCAAACATGTCAAAGAGAGTTGGCCGAATAATCCCCACCTCAAGATCATCATTTCCCGTTTTACTTCCAAGAATTGTCCTCTTTAAGGGTCCATATCTGTCATCTCCTGAGATGGCCAGGACTGAAGAATTGCCTCCGGAGTTTTGCATGGTTCCTATGTTATTGTGTGATTGTGAGTGACTGTGTGTATGTGTTTGTGTGTGTGGGTGCGTGTGTGTGAATGTGTGTGTGTACGCGGGGTATGTGTGTGGGTGGGTGTGTGCGTGCAAGGGGGTGCATATGTGTAATTGAAGGGGCTAGGTGTGGGTGTGCATTTGAGGATGTGGGTGTATGTATGTGAGTGGGTGTACATATGCATGTATGTGAGGGTGTATGTCTGCATGTATGAGTGTATCTGTGTGTATGTGTGCATGTGGGTGTGTGTGTGCATGTGTGGGTGTGTGAGTGTATGTCTCGGTGTGTGTGTGTGGGTGTGTGTGTGTGATTGTGTGGGTGTGTGTGTATGTGAATGCATATGTGTGTATGTGTGTGTGTGAGTGTATGTGGTTATGTGTGTGGAGATGGGTATGCCGGTGCTAAGCGGGTGTGAGGGGCGGGGGGCGGAGGGCAGAGGTGTGAGGGGCGGGGGCGGAGGGCGGTGGTGTGAGGGATGGGAGGCGGAGAGCGGGTGTGTGAGGGGCGGGGGGCGGATGGCGGGGGCGGAGGGCGGAGGTGGGGGAGGGGAGTCAGGGGCGGGTGGCGGAAGAGAGAGAAGAAAAGGGGGGGGGAAATTGGCGGAGGGCGGGGGGCGGATGGCGGGGGGCGGAGGGCGGATGGCGGGGGAGGGGAGTCGGGGCGGGTGGCGGAAGAGAGAGAAGAAAAGGGGGGAGAAATTGGCGGAGGGCGGGGGGCGGATGGCGGGGGGCGGATGGCGGGGGGCGGATGGCGGGGGCTGAGGGCGGATGGCGGGGGAGGGGAGTCGGGGCGGGTGGCGGAAGAGAGAGAAGAAAAGGGGGGGGGAATTTGCGGAGGGCGGGGGGCGGATGGCGGGGGGCGGAGGGCGGATGGCGGGGCCAGAGGGCAGATGGCGGGGGAGGGGAGTTGGGGCGGGTGGCGGAAGAGAGAGAAGAAAAGGGGGGGGAATGAGAGAGAGAGAGAGAGAGAGAGAGAGAGAGAGAGAGAGAGAGAGAGAGAGAGAGAGAGAGAGAGAGAGAGAGAGAGAGAGAGAGAGAGAGAGAGAGAGAGAGAGAGAGAGAGAGAGAGAGAGAGAGAGAGAGAGAGAGAGAGAAAGAAGGGACGAGAAGGCGGGGAGAGAGAAGGAAGAGAGAGGGAGAGAGAGGAGAGAGAGAGAGAGAGAGAGAGAGAGAGAGAGAGAGAGAGAGAGAGAGAGAGAGAGAGAGAGAGAGAGAGAGAGAGAGAGAAAATGAGAGAGAGAAATGAGAGAGAGAAAGGGAGTTAGATGAGAAAGTGAGAGGTCGAGAGATAAAACAAATCAACTGAAATGAAAGCAACAACTACCCGGGACACTGAAAGCAACAACTGCCGGAGCACCAATAAGTCCAGGAAATGCGACAGAATACTCCTTGAAGCTACAGCCCCAGGCATCTGAGAGCTCTCCTCTCAATCTCTTTCTCTTCTATCTTCTTAGGACTAGTGGGTTCTGACCCCTGTGCTTGGAGCCCACTGCTCTCATGCCACAAAGAGAGAGAGGGAACAGAGAAGGAGTACTACATGCATGATAACTCAGATTGGTTTGCAAACCATTTAATACTCGCTTGATCAAAAACCATAGTTATTTTGGTGCCAAAAAAGTAATGTCTCCATTTTTTTAGAGGGTGCACAATTGCATAAAGCACTTTTTCATAGGTAGAATAATTTCTTGGAGCTGGTTCTAGATTTTGACTTTCAAAAGCAATTGACCGACCATTTTGATTCAGAAAACTCTTATCGCTAGATCACTAGCATCAATTTCAACTACAAAGGGTTCATTTGGATCTACTATCTCTAGAATTGGACCCAAAACTAAGGCTTTCTTGAGTTTATCTATACTTTCAGCCTATTCTTTTTCCCACTTAAGACTTTTGGGTTTTCCTTTTAATTTCTCGAATAAAGGGATAGAGATTTTTTTGCAAAGTTTGGTAAATGTTTTCTGTAGTATCCTACTAACCCTAAAAATCTTTGGAGTTTTGTAACAATTTTAGCGTGAGGCTAGTAAAGAATAATCAGGGCCTTTTTAGGATCTACTTGAATACCTTTCTCATATATAATGTTTCTAGGATATCTGATTTTTGTTGAAAAAAATCACATTTATCTTCTTTTCCAAACAATTTATTTTTCCTTAGAGCTTGGAAAAGTTTTTCAGATGTTCTAAATGAGAAGCTGCATCCTCGATATAGACAAGAATGTCATCAAGGAATTCAACTATAAACTTTTCCAAATAAGAATTTAGTATGGTGTTCATTAGCATCATGAATGTAATCGAGGCATTTGTTAGTCCGAAAGGAAGGACTAAAAATTCAAAATGCCCATATTTAGTTTTGAAAGCTATTTTAGGAACATCTTGAGATATAATTCTAATTTGATGATATCCTTGATGGAGAACAAGTTTTGAAAATATGTTAGCCCCTTTTAGTTGATCAAATAAATCATCAATTCATGGCATCTGATATTTATTCTTGATCGTAACTTTATTCAAGGCTTGATAGTCAATGCATAGTCTCATTGATCCATCTTTTCTCTTCACTAAGAGAATGGGTGTGCTTAGGGTGAAAGGCTAGTTTGAATGAGTCCCTTATTCAGGTATTCCATTAACTATTTCTCTACTTCAGCTTGCTCGGAAAATTGGAGTCCATAGCGGGGTTTACATATGGGCTTATTTCCTAGGAGCAAGTCTATAGCATGATCAACTTGTCCACATGAAGGAGGTAATTAGCCATGGGGAATTTCTTTTGGAAAAACATCCCATAAAGTATTCATTAAACTGGACTCACATTATAACCATTGTTCATGTCAATTGGAAGTATCATAAAAACTTCCACTTTTTGGGTAGTTAGAAGTTTTCTATTATTCCATGCTTGAAATCAAGGGGGTACTCAGCACATCATGCTCTCCTTGAATTAGGTAATAGATCCTATTCTTATTGAATTCCAAAGTATTCAATTGATCACTTCTTTTAAGTGTTTTTCCTAAGCCCCCAACCACTCCCTACCCAAAAGCACATCAGTTCTTTCCATGTGCATGATCTGGAAGTCAAGTTTATCTTTATAACCTTGAAATTATATCTAGATCACAAGTAATTTTGGACCCACATTGAACCAGACAAACAAATGGTTGACTCTAAATGGAATATGCTAATTGGTTAATGAGGCTTCGGGAGTTTGAGCTCCACCCTATCTGAACCCACTCTAAGATTTTGAATTTGGTGTAGTAAGTGATTGGCAACAAAGGGACTTTTTGGCAACATAGTGATTGGCAAATTCTTCATCGAGGAATCTGGACCAACTTAAAGGCTAGCAAAATTTGTGGGGTGCCCCCCCGGTGCAAGTGCTGCTACTGGTCCATCGAAGATGTTGTTCACATCTTCTTTACTTGTCCCAACTCCAATAGTCTCTCGTAGATTGTCGGAAAGAAAATTAGACTTCAGAAACATATCAATTGGAAACAAGCTATGTTGGGAGAAGCGATCGGCTGCTCTGTGGCTCTTTGGAACGCCATCAGAGGCGAGGTCCTGTGGAAGATCTGGCGGGAAAGATGTGCTTATAACTTTGGCGACTCCCCCAAAGAGTGGTCGATTGAGAAGTCGCTATTCCTCCTCGGCAAAAGAATCGTTAATTGTAAAATCCCCCCCTTTAGGTATCATCAAGTGCTCTTTGTGATCAACAGCAAGCTTAAAGCCAAGTGGGCTCTGCATAAGGGGGATGAGAAGGTGATTAAACCTTCTTTCTAATGCCACCTAAACTCTATAAAATCTACCCCTACTTTGTGTGATTCGGGTGGTCCCATGGGCACTAGGCCCCCCTCATTTGTACTTTTTTTTTTATTAATACAAGTCCAAGAGAGTAGGCTAACGCCGAACTTCCATTATTTACAAAAAGAAAAAAAACAAAGGGACTTTTTTATGGTATGCCATCGTCTTATGTGAACAATGGATGATGACGAGACAAAAATATTGGCGTTTTTTCTTTGCTTGCATTTGAATATATAAGATTGATTTGCAAAAGAAAAAAAAAAGAATATAAAAACGATAAAAAATACATCAAAATCAATGTGGTTGGAGTCTCCCGTGATGGAAAGATCGGGAAATGGAATCTCGTCGGAAAATGGAATGTGATGATTGCTTAATCAACCCTAGTGAGATAGGGTGCCGCCGTATCTTAGCCCACTCCGACAACCACACCAAGTTCGCCGGGAAATGGAATCTGATTATTGGTCAAGTTCGCCGGGAAATGATTGGTCAAGCAACCTTTGTGAGATGGGGCTGCAGGTTAACCATCTACTCAGGCGCCACTGAATCGCAAAACGTGCCGTTTAAGTTTGTAAGTGCTCTTCTTGTTGGCTTTCGTCAACTGTTTGAGTTGGCCTCCTGTTTTTTTCCACATACTTTTTTTACTATTCATCTGCGCTTGCTTTCTCACAAACAGTTGCTTTCTCCATCGCTGTCTTCTGCTTTGTTTTCTTGCTTCTCAAATTTCTTCACTCCGGCGATCTTCATATATGCAAACTTCCACTCTTTGAATTTTCTTTGCATGGGTTGGTCGGATGATAAAATAAACACGCACTTCCGTTTATTAATATGGGTATGTATTATGATATCACAGGGCGTTGCAGCCTGCACATGTTGTTGTGGATATGGCGGTTTCCCTACGCTTTATGCAATCTCTTTTAGGAGCGCTGGATCGTCCTTTCCGGAATTCTGGATGCATCGTCGTCATCTTACGATGTCATGCAACGTCGTCACCTCGACGAGCTGTTCGAATGATCTCAGCTATGAGGAGAGTCAACAAGCTGAAAGCTGATATGTGGGAGTATGAAGGGTCTATTTGAAAGCGTCTCTGCTATGCAGAGACAAAATGGAGGATCTTCATGTTTGATAATCCGTGATCATCCAATTCAGTATCCCAGTTCTGTGAATGAGGTAAGAGATTCGCCATAGCTTCAGAGACGAAGGATTAGTTAAACGGATTTTACACATGATCGTGATTTTCCATGCTCGAAGAAGGGGCATCAGCTTCAATGGATCATCCGATTTTAGAGCCGTCCATGCCGTAGAAGGTTTTAAGACTATCAGCCTTGTTGTGATCATATAGTCAAATTCAATGTGTATAAACTTTTGTCAATGCATCATTTTCGAGCATCTTCAGGAATGCTAAATACATTTTACATCCGGGAATTTATAGAATCAGCTAAATATGAGATCGATAAAAATAAGTCTGCATATCACACCGACTTGCACTGTGGACTGAACCTACTAGAAATAATCTATTAATAAAAATCCAATCCTCTTCTCATATGTCGGTTTTATTGTTGTAATGATCATCAGAAGATCGTCTCCCTTATAAAACTTCAATGCCTATGCAATGTCCAAGTCTTCATAATTTATAGTCGTTGACATGTTATCGATGTAGTCTATTTATTCAATAGATATATAATGATAGAACCACTATAAGAAAAAAGAGAGCAAAGCAATGCCCTCAATGAAAAAAAAAGTGGGCCTCATCGCTTATACGATGTTCTAAAATCAAAGCGTCCCGTAAATGATATCTACATTAAAAAAAGAAGTTATCATCACATAAGCGACACAGACCATGGCTTATACAACCATGCTTAAGCAGCATTATTATAAGCATCTCATAATAGGGACACTGCAAAAATGCATTGCTAGAGTGTCCTATAAACAACACTCTCACAATACAAAAAAAAATGGAATTCTCCAAGCATATTTGTGTTGAGATTCCACATAAGAGAGACAGAGAGGGAGAGGGAGATGTGTATAGAGATTAGAGAGAAGAGAGAGAGAGAGAGAGAGAGAGCTTGATGCACAGCATGTACATACAATCACAAGCATACATACACACACATGCATATGCATACATACATACATGCATGCATACACACACATACACATACACACCTATGCATACACACCCATACACACATACACATGTATATACATACACATACATACACTAACATACACGCATATACATACACATGCATACACACACATACACATACATATACATACACATAAACAATCACACATTCACACATTCACACACATATACATACACACACATAGACACACACACGCATACACATACACATATATACAAATATACACATGCATACACCTACATATGCATACACATACACATACACATACATACACACACATGCATACACCTGCATATGCATACATACATACACACACATATATGCATACATACATATATGTAAACACACGTACACATATACACATAGATACAATCACATACACAAATATACATGCACATACATACACATACACACACATATACATACACACATGCACATGCACACACATATACATACACACACATAGACACACACAAATACACATCCACTCACATGCATACATACACACATGCGTACACATGCATATACATATGTACATTCACACATGCATACACACACATATACATACACACACATATGCATATGCACACATACATACACACACCTACACATACACACACATACACTCACATGCACACATATACATACACATGCATACACATACACACACATATACATACACACACATAAAAAAACATATATATACACACATGGAAACATACATACATAGATACACACACTTACATGCATGCATACATGCACATACATACACATGCATATGCATACATACATACACACACACACGCATACACCAACATATACATACACACATATGCATACACACACATACATACACATGCATACACACACATACACATATACACACCTTTACATACACATGCATAGAGACACACACATACACTCACATGCATACATACACACGCATGCTTACACACACATGCACACACACATACACATACACACATATGTATACAGATGCATATAGACACACACTTACACATATACACACACATACACACATATACATGCACATGTACACACATGCATATGCACACACACATCCACACACATATACATCCACACACATATACATACACACACACACATACACACATGCACATACACACACATGCATACACACACATATACATAGACATGCATACACACACATACACATAGAGACACACACATACACTCACATGCATACATACACACACATGCACACACACATACACATACACAGACATATGTATACACATGCATATAGACACACACGTACACATATACACACACTTACACACATATACATGCACATGTATACACATGCATATGCACACACACATCCACACACATATACATCCACACACATATACATCCACACACATATACATTCACACACATATACATACACACATACACCAATGCACATACACACACCTACACACACATATACAGATATACACATACACATACACACACATATACATAACACACAAAGACATATATACACACAATCACTCACATGCATACGTACACTGTAGTGTTCCTCCAATCACAATCTCATAATCACATGAATACAAAGAAACCTCCTATGTAAAAATTAGACATGACAATAAATGGAATGATCAAGAATGAATTAAGTCCAGTTGAAAAATCAAATACAATATAGTAACCTATCTTCATGAATTGCATGCTACAATATATAATCAGTAGCTTCAAGATGAATTCTCATCCTCTCGACCATCCTAGAGCTATCACAATCTCAATCTCATTCACATTCGCACTCCCAATCACACTCTCACTCACAATCTCAATCTCAATCATAATAGATCATTCTTCCTGATGCCATTGAATGATGATAAATAAGTGTTCCTGAAGAGTAACTTCTTCTCAATCTGGATCTCAGCATAATAATCTTAATCATCACATGTCAGTCTGAACTTCACTATCAAAGTCTTGCAGAATCCCGGCAAGTGAGCATGATTCTTTTGGCATCCAAGCAGGGTATCGGAGTCATTCTCCCAACTAAATTATTTCATGGTAAAAGCCATAACTAACACAATGTCCTTAATCAAGGTTAGCAGGTAACAAATCTAGAACGTTGGCCTAAATGCAACATCCTAAACAAGCTATGATACTTTGAAAATCTACAAAGGCTCTATTCACTAGCTCCCACTCATAATGCCATGTTTTGAATCTCCATTAATGGCCATGTGCCAAATTTGCATGTGCCTAAAGTAAGCTAGTATGCCTTTCAAAAATTATTAATGCTCCTCTCTTTTGTTCTTGACTATAGATATTGAGGATGTATTCTTTGAAACTGAAAAAAAAATAATAGCACTTATCCTCTGTACATTGCGAGTAAGCATTCATGTTGAAATGTGCATACTCAGCAAATCTGTCGAGTGGTTTGAACAATCGATTCAATGTGCACTTCCACCTAATTTTGTAATATGAAGTCATTGAATGATCATGAATTGCTCCATACAAAGAATACGATCAATCTGTTATTTGCATTCATGTGGTATCTTGATGGCTTGAAGAATTCTTTATTTATCCCTTTCAATAGCGATCCTTGCCGCTTTATATTGGCAAAAATGTCTTCAAACATATTGAATCAATCATTGGCACCCATAGGTACTTCATTTCTTGTTGCAAAGGCTTTGATAGCCAATAATTTCTATCCCCACACTTCCTCCAAATAGCACCAATGATCCTGTGTTATTTATGTTATGCTCCCCCATTTTGGTTCAAAAATAGCGCTTCAAAAAAAACCACCTTTGACACTAAACTAGTAGCCACATTGTCATTTTGAGCTCCTCTATTAATACCTTCTAGGCATTAATATCTTCTGCCTAGTTCAATACATGTAGTACTCAGCCCCCTGTCAAGTAGGCTCCTCCATTCCCATCTTCACATTATCTTTCATGCGTGACAAGAAATTGATATGTCAAAGGTGTGTCCTCCCACCTCACAGTGTT
>CM035407.1:129057528-129161322 GCA_020310875.1 Ceratopteris richardii
TCCACAACGTCATTAGATGTTTCTCTTTACTTTATCACTTTCATAGATGATGCTACTAGAAAAGTTTGGGTATATCCTATCAAATCAAAGGATGAGGTATTCCCTACTTTCAAAAAATGGTTTGCTTCAGTTGAGATTGAAAAAGGAACTAAGATCAAAGCTTTACGTTCAGATAATGGGGGTGAGTATACCTCACATGAATTCAACCTTTTCTGCCAATATAGAGGAATTCATAGAGAGCTTACTGCTCCTTATACCCTTGCACAAAATGGTATAGCTCAAAGGATGAATAGAACTATTCAAGATAGACTAGTCTCTATGTTGCATCCTGCAAACCTTTCACAAGCCTTTTGGGCATAAGTAGTATTGATCGCAGTTCATGTGATTAACCTTTCACCTAGTACTACCAAAGATCTAAAAGTGGACAAGATTTATGGAAAGGGAAGCCACCATTTTATGATCATCTTTGAGTTTTTGGGTGTGAAGCATATGTTCATTTACCCAAGAATCTTAGATAAAAGTTTGACCATAAGTCAAAGAGATGCATTTTTCTTGGATATGGTCAAGAAGGACAATTTGGATATCGCTTATGGGATCTTGAAACATGATTGGTGATCCAAAATAGTGAATGTCATTTTCAATGATTCTACAATGCATAAACATCCCATTAAGGAGGTTGAAGTGAGAAGAGTGGTGTTTGAGGATACTAGTCCTCCAGTTAACATGGATGAAAATGCTGCACATAAGGACATTCAAGAGAATCTCCGATTAGATCAGTCTGTAAATGTTCCGATTCAACAACCATTGAGACGCTCTACATGTGCCTCACATCCACCTGATAGATATGTTCTAGGTTTAGATTTTATTATGCTAACAGATGTGGGTGAGATTTTTTACTACAAAGAGGCTATGCAAACAGAGGATCATGACAAGTGGGAGTGTGCCATGAAGAGTGAGTTGGATTCTCTTCACAAGAATGGTACTTGGGATTTAGTATCTTTGCCAAAGGGCAGGAATGCTTTACCATGTAAATGGGTATATAAGCTAAAATTCACATCAGATAGTGCTTCTCAGCTAAAATTCACATCAGATAGTGCTTCTCCAAAGTATAAAGCACGAATTGTTGCGATGGGTTTTAAGCAACAACATGGTGTTGATTTTGAGGAAATCTTCTCTCTAGTGGTCAAGATGTGCATGTTGCTTGGATTCGTTGCAATGGAGGACTTAGAGCTAGTCCAAATGGATGTTAAAACTACTTTCTTGCATGGAGGTCTTACAGATTAGATCTACATGAAGCAACAAGAGGGTTATGTAGTTCATAGCAAGGAAAGTCTAGTTTGTAAGCTCAAGAAGAGCTTGTATGGACTTAAACAGTCCCCTAGACAATGGTACCAAAAGTTTGATGCTTTTATGAATTCTCAAGGCTATTCTCGAAGTAATGAGGATCATTGTCTCTACACAAAGAGATGCATAGATGGTAGCTTGATATGCTTGATACTTTATGTCAAATGATATGTTGATTGTTAGGAAGTCCTCTTATGACTTGTCAATTCTCAAAAACAGCTTGAGTCAGACATTTGATATGACAAATTTGGGGGATGCCAAACATATTCTTGGTATACATATTACTCATGATAGGAGTAAATGATGCATACGTTTGTCTCAAAGTGAGTACATATCCAAAGTACTTCACAAGTTCAATATGCAGGGTGGAAAGGCATTGAGTACACCTTTACCCACATATGTGAAATTGAGCAAGTACGATTGCCCCAAATTAGATGAGGAGAAGGAATTCATTGCCAAAATTCTCTATTATTCTATTTTTGGTAGTCTCATGTATGCTATGGTAGCTATGAGACCAGGCATTGCATTTGCAGTGGGAGATGTGAGCAGATATATGTCTAATCCTAGAAAGAAACATCGGGAAGCAATCAAGATGATTTTAAGATATATGAGTGGCACTAAGAACAAGTGTGTATGCTTAGGTAGAGGGAAAGCATCCATTATTGGTTATAGAGATTTTGATTATGTTGGTTGTGTAGACAATCGTAAGTCTACATCAAGGTACATTTTTCATTTTGATGGAGGTGCTATCTCTTGGAGATCTCATCTTCAAGAATGTACATCTCTTTCCACCATAGAAGCAGAGTATGTTCTAGCAAGTGAGGCATGTAAGGAAGCATTGTGGCTTTCTCGTCTTGATTGCGATATGGGTCTTCCTCAACATGTACCTCGTTTGCTCAATGATAGAGTGCCATTGCTTTGGCTAGGAATCTGGTCTATCATGCAAAGACCAAACACATTGAGATGAGGTATCACTTCATTAGAGATTGCTTAGCCACTAAGCGCATTATTCTTGAGGAGCTTCACACTCCAAATAATGCTACAGATTCTTTGACTAGAGTTCTACCATAGGATAGCGTTCGACACTATCACTTGATGGGGGTTACTTTATTCATGATCTTACATAGTCACTTGTATACTGTGTAACATGCCCATTAGGTGGGAGATAGTACCGTGTGTGGCGCATGGAGCTCAGTTTTCTACTTTGAGGATATCATTGCGGAGCTCTCAAGAAGGAGAGTGCACTATGGTGCATCACCATTGAAATACTTCAGTGTTATACATATCCACTATTCCATCAGGCTTACATTTTAGCCTGTATACCCATTTGGTGCCAATGGCCTTTTTGCATGGAGGAAAACCACATAAAGACCAAATACCATTCTTCATAATAGCATCATATTCTAATTGGATAGCATCGATTTTTTAATTTTATGCTTCATCAAAATGAACATGCTCATTCTCATCACAAAGACGAGAGATAGTCATTGCATAACATTCTTATGCAAAGGAAGCACTATGAGAGCCTAAACAAGTACGATATGTCAACAGTGCATCTAATTTGCTATTTCTCAAGGTCTACACCAACCATTTAGGCATAGTTTTTTCGTTTTCTATGTCAGTCCTTTCATCAACAAGTGTGTCATGTAAATCTGCATCACATATGGAATCATTTGCATCATCATCAAACTAGTAAAGGCTGAGAAATTACCTCATCAACAATTGACTGTCCATTAAAAAAAGAGGCAACAAAGTTTCATACACATCTTTTGAGCTAACTGATGTATCCTTGGTACATGAAAGAAAAGGATGAATTGCATCTTCCACAAAAAAAGAAAGAACATCATTCTGAACCAGAATGCATTTAGTCCATGGATGATATAGACGATAGCCTTTGCTCTAAGAAGTATACCCAACAAAAATACGTTTCAGTGCTTTAGAATCTAGTTTTCTCCATTGTTGTTCAAGCATTAATGCCTATGCCAAACACAAAAAAAACGCCTAGATGAACAACAAATGGCTTGCAACCATGCCAAGACTCATATGGAGTCATTGATTGTAGTTCTTCTTAGGACACTTGTTAAGTACATATACAACACACATAACATCCTCAAACCATAATCTATGTGTTCAACCTTGACTTTTGACCATAAACATCACCATTTACATGAGAAACATGTTCTTTATTTCAACAAACCCATTTTTTGAGTTGTATAAAACATTGTACGCTGATAATTTATCCCATGCTCAACCAAAAATGCACTAAAATTAGATGACATGTTACCCCCTTGAACAAAATGAAGGGTGCCCAACTTGTGCTTATAGATTTTCAGCCATAACCAACAACTATTCAAATCACATAAACATTTCATGCTTTTCTTTCAACAAATACACCCATGTATGCCTAGAAAACTCATCAATAAAAGTCATGAAGTATAGGTAGTTCCCAAATAAAGGTGTCTATATAGGATCACACACATCACTATGAACACGTTATAGTTTATGAGGAGCTCTAATTGAACCAACTTTTGTGAAGGAGGAATGGTGCATTTTGCCTACAATACAGGCTTCATAGGCATTTTTAGAAGATGCATCAAGTTTGGGCAGGGATAACACCATTTCGAATTTGTGCATGCATAGCAAACTAGCAAAATTCATATGTCCAAAGCTTTGCATATGAGATATCATGAAAATCTTGCATTGTACATGTTGAATCATTCATAGATTCTACATAGTAAATGAGCTTATACAACCCACAACATGAAATTTCAGAAACAATAATAACATCACTATCTGAGAGATCATGAATTGTACATCTATCATCAACAAATTTGACAATCAATCCCATCTTGACTAATGCTCAAACTAACAAGAGGTTTTTCTTGATCCCTAGCACATATAAAGCATCTAGTAATGTCAAAAAACTACCATCAATATTTGTATGAATGTTATTTCCAACTCCCATTATAGGATAAGAGGATTTATTAACACATGTGAAAGTATTACCTGTAGGGGAGAACTCAAGTGAAGTGAAGAAACTATGTTGCAAGGTAATATGTTTGTTTGCACCACTATTAAAGTACTAATCATCTAAGTCTATAGTAGACATATATTGCTCATATGAAGATGGTTCATAGCTTAAAATAGTAGTAAATGCCCATTGTTCATTTTGGACAAGATTAATAGATTTTGTTTTAGGTGTAGAGACCTCTACAACAACCATTCCGGCCTCTTTCTTCTTTGCCTCATTTGTAGCTAGTTTAGGACAACTCTTTATGACACGATCTTTTGCCTTATATTACTTGCAAAATTGTTTTTTCTTTTCTATTTTTTTAACATCTTTTCCTTCCTTCTTTTATTGTGCAATATTAGTAGATTTTTTCTTACTAGCATATGAGTTCCATTTACCTTTGCCCTTCTGATTAGCTAAGAAATATCGACCTACAACATGCATAATTGACCCATTCTACCTAGATTGATCTTCTTGCAACAAAATAGAGACTAACTTGTTGGAACTCAAGGTCAAGCACAAGCATGAAAGCACATCAGAAAGGTGGACACACACAAGAAGAAGGAGCAAGTAGGGAGCTCCATGAAGTACATGTCAACTCTTCAGAAGAATGCCCTACAAAACTAGTGATTTCCATCACTAAAACCATTGTAAATACCATTTTCTATTTTTGTAGCTCCATTTTGTGCAAGCCGAGGAGTCCTCGAGCTTGAGGAGCATTAGAAGTACCATCGTACCAATTTTCATAATTTTTAGACTTCGTTTGAGCCCTCAAATAAACCCTGGAACCTAATTTTTAACTAGGCCGGACACTAGGTCTGGACAGGGCCAAAACTAGTTAAAAACCTATAAAAAGAGCTAGAGAGCTCATTTTTGGGTTAGCTTCTTGTAGATTTCAGTTTTGTAATAGATTTCTTTTTGTAATCAAAATCCTTCCATTGTTCCTCTCTTTGATCTTGCCTTGTGCGCGTGTGTGTGTATGTGTGTGCATGTTTGTGTGCTTTCACTCACGCACTTGTGCCTTCACTTGCTCGTGGTCTTCATACCGGTCCTCACATCTCCGCGGATTGACAAGTAAAGGAGGTGGTGCTTACGCTTGAGGTACACCAAATTTTGGCGCCGTTGCCGGGGAGAGAGCTTCGAGGACGAGCGTTGTGATGGTAAGATCGTAGATTTGCGACGTTGGAAGGTAAAAAAACTATCATTTCAGTTCATTTTCTGTTTTTTTTCCTCTTCATCTTCATCATCATCATCATCTCCACCTTCTTCCATCTTCTTCTTCATAGAAATTTCTTGTTTTTTAGTGCATTTTCACCATTTTCATTCCATTTTTCATGCATTATTGTGTGTGAAGGAGTTAGGAGGTGCAAGGGAGAGCAAGCGCTGTATTTTTTTCATGATTTTCTGCTCATACGGAGCTCGCCATAGCCGGCGCTCAGAAATTTGAATTTCCCGCCAAAAAACGCGATTCTGTGATGAAAATCGCGATTCTGTGAAAATTCAAAATTTTTTGAAAAATCACGATTTTCAGTTTCCCGCCTAAAAGTTGGTTGAAAAGAATCGCGATTCTGTGTTTTTCTCAAAAAACACGATTCTCTGCTCAAAATCGCGATTTTCAAAAAACACGATTCTCTGTTCAAAATCGCGATTCTCACCAATCACGATTTTCAGCAAAAATACGATTTTGAGAAAAACACGATTCTCTATGACAAAATCGCGATTTTCATGCCAAAAACACGATTTTGTGAAAAAGGCGATTCTGTGAAAACACGAATTTTTTGCTCAAAATCGCGATTTTCTAAAAACACGATTTTGTGCTCAACATCGCGATTTTCATATCAAAAACACGATTCTGAAAAAAACACGATTTTGTGAAAAAACACGATTTTGTAAATCACGATTCTCTGAGTCAAAATCGCGATTTTCAAAAATACGATTTTGTGCTCAACATCGCGATTTTCATATCAAAAAACACGATTCTCTAAAACACGATTCTGTGCTCAAAATCGCGATTTTCATGTCAAAAAAACGCGATTTTCAGAAACACGATTTTGTGATCAACATCGCGATTTTCAGAAACACGATTTTGTGATCAACATCGCGATTTTCAGAAACACGATTTTGTGATCAACATCGCGATTTTCAAAAACACGATTTTGTGATCAACATCGCGATTTTCAGAAACACGATTTTGTGATCAAAATCGTGATTTTCAAAAACACGATTTTGTGATCAACATCGCGATTTTCAAAAACACGATATTGTGATCAAAATCGCGATTTTCAGAAACACGATTTTGTGATCAAAATCGCGATTTTCAAAAACACGATTTTGTGCTCAACATCGTGATTTTTTGAGTTCACAAAATCGCGATTCTCTGAAAGTTCACAAAATCGCGATTTTCTCCAAAGGCCGTGTTTGCCTGTTTTGACCCCCATGAGCCTGAATTGGCATAACTTTTTCCTCCAAAGTCCAATTTTTGAGCTCTATAGCTTGTTGGAAAGCTCGTTTCAAATCCTACACGACCTCAACTGTTTTTTTCAAGAATAACGCGTTGATTTTGAGATAGGATAATTTGAAGTTGACCCTCAAGTGGGACTAGGAAACCAGGGGGGCTCCCAAGGATTTTTGAGCAATACAAAGGGGGAGAAAATTGTGTCATGGGAAAGAAAAAAGCAAAAGATAGAAGAAAAGGGGCTAAGATCGAAAAAACGGAGGGCGATAAACATGAAATACATGAGATAATATCACATCAAGGTGAAACATTTAGAGAAAAATTGCAAGGAGTCAAGGACACGGGGGAAATGTCTAAGGGGGTTGGATCCTTATTTGCAACAAGAGAATATGATAATACTTTTGTGCATATCAGAATAGGATATGACCTTAGAAAGTTGAGTGTTTATATCAATCCTAATTGTGAGTGGAATTTAATTCATATTGAGCTATTGACCTTTATCTTTGAGAACATTCAACCAACAACTCATCCTTCTATCCTCATGGATGGGGAACATTATGAATGCATGGGTAAAGTTGTGTTGCCTATTATGGTGGATGATATGCAATTTTCGGAAACATTCTTTGTCATGGATTGCATAGATGAAGACTTGATCATTGGCACCCAAAGGTTCATTACACAAAATCATCAAGAATTTGAGGTGTCTTCTCCACCTATTACCCGTGCTTCTACATATTTTTCAATGGAAAATCCTAATGACTATCTGCCTTATGATAATTGGGGGCAAAATCATCTTTCCAAAGAGTGTGCTTTTCATGAAAAAATTTTTCTTTCTACTCATGTTTTTGAATCTAATCCTTCTTTGAGTAAATCACAGGAAACCTTAGAGAATGGAGACATGGAGGACTCCAAGTGTTTGGGGGATGTGGAAGGACCCTCTCTTCCTGTAAATTTGGATTCCCCTCATGAAGCCATAAGAAGGGATGATCTACACTCAGATGGTCAAGAAGGAGATGATCAACCACTGTTGTGTATCACTGATGTGGAAAAGGAGGTCGACTCTAAGGTGAATCATGACAATCCATCACCCATTTGTACACCTAGGGATTCTATGTGTAATAAGGATAAATGTCTCGATGAATCTCTAGATCAATCTCAAACCACACAACCCATTGATCCCTTGCATGAGTCTGATGTAGGTATAGAAGATCAACCCTTGTTGCACTCCCCATGTAAAGATGAGTTTTGTCAAAAAACTCACATAGAAGGCCCAAAAGACCCTTACATCAAGAAACAGAAATCACATTTTCTTGGTAATGTCAAGCAAATTTGGGTGGCCAAGAAATTACTTAGAGCCCAACCCAATCGCACTATGATATGGGTACCAAAGAAAGCCCTGGCACAAAATCAGTCCCCTCACACTAGACTTCAAAATCTATGGTCTAGGCCTACTACGACTTATCCTCAAGAAAGACCACTTCCAATCAAAGGATCCCAAGCAATCAAGCCTAAGCTCAGACAAAATCCAAGGAGGGACATCAAGGCACCAACCTGCACAACAAAGACACCAAGGCGAGGTAAAGAACTGAATCAAGCACAGAGCTCCAATACAGATCAAAGAACCTCTTCTGCAAGGATAAGGGTTTGGAAGACAAAAGTACCGATAGCATCCACCAAAATAAAGAGCCAGCCACGATGGATCAAACCCTCAGGAGATCATTCAAACACGAAGTGGCCAAAGGTGATCTCTACCCAGTTGCAGACTGTTCTCAAATGGATCCCGATAAGGAGGAATGATCAGTTGTCCTCTCGAGATACAATGGATACCTCCAACAAAGATGGCATCAATATCTGCAAATAACATCGAAAACCTCGACGAGCGACAACCATGTGCTCTTTGCACAACCCTGTCTCATGCACCATTCAGGTCATGCATTTCCAAAGTATGCATTATTATAGGGCCACATTACACGGCCGTGCATAGACACACTTGAGAATCCCAAGCACAAGAGCACATTAACATATGTCAAATCTTTTCTATTGATACTAACTTTTGTGTTCTTGTTTTCTGATAATTTTTCCCAAAAAAAAAAAAAAAAAAAAGAAGAGAGAGAGAAGAAAAGCGAGAGAGAGCTTGTTCCTAGGTTTGACTTATGGAACATGAATGAGTCATGCTTATGTGGACCATCAACCAGGGCATTCATCGACAATGATTGGTCCATCATGATGAAAGATGTACAACACGAAGAGATCCGCATCGACTGAGCTTTCCTTATGGTAAGAATCTCCTACTTGGGCCACATTATAACCATGATAGAGTAGGAAACCTTGTCATCAGCATACCCTTGAGCACTTAGCTCAAGACCCCAAATTTTTGCACCATACTTCTTCCAATGCATTTTCCAAGTAAGCATGCATAGGGCTACATTACAAGGCCGTGCACAAGGCACATATTTTTTCAACCCATGCACTAACACACTTACCCATCATTCACTATGGGTTATGAGTACTTGGCATGACTACTCTGAACATCATCTTTAGAAGCGCTAGAGGACATCCTGGGGGCAACATCAATACCTAGGAAGCGATTCGAAGCCAGTAGTTGCTCCACTCAATCTTGATAACCTCTTTTGAGCAACTCACAATCTTTGAAAGCTCACAACGATGCACTCATGTGGAATCCACGAAAGAAGCACATACCAAGGGACTACGACTTGCAAAGGCTTGCAGTGACAAATGAAGAACCTGACAACCAACGCTTCCAAATTTGGAAGATAGAGGGCTATTGTTCACACAAAATGGATACTACCTCTCAAAGCACTACATGGAACAACCACTACAACAAGGGTCTGTCAGGGACGACAGACTCGAGAGGGAGGGGAGTGTTGGAACTCAAGGTCAAGCACAAGCATGAAAGCACATCAGAAAGGTGGACACACACAAGAAGAAGGAGCAAGTAGGGAGCTCCATGAAGTACATGTCAACTCTTCAGAAGAATGCCCTACAAAACTAGTGATTTCCATCACTAAAACCATTGTAAATACCATTTTCTATTTTTGTAGCTCCATTTTGTGCAAGCCGAGGAGTCCTCGAGCTTGAGGAGCATTAGAAGTACCATCGTACCAATTTTCATAATTTTTAGACTTCGTTTGAGCCCTCAAATAAACCCTGGAACCTAATTTTTAACTAGGCCGGACACTAGGTCTGGACAGGGCCAAAACTAGTTAAAAACCTATAAAAAGAGCTAGAGAGCTCATTTTTGGGTTCGCTTCTTGTAGATTTCAGTTTTGTAATAGATTTCTTTTTGTAATCAAAATCCTTCCATTGCTCCTCTCTTTGATCTTGCCTTGTGCGCGTGTGTGTGTATGTGTGTGCATGTTTGTGTGCTTTCACTCACGCACTTGTGCCTTCACTTGCTCGTGGTCTTCATACCGGTCCTCACGTCTCCGCGGATTGACAAGTAAAGGAGGTGGTGCTTACGCTTGAGCTACATAACTCCTCAAATGTTAAGGCATTTTGATTTCTTTAAAGTGTTGTAAGACTACCCCAAGAACCTTTTGTTGTCTTGTAGGACCAAATATGAGGGATAATGGCACATTTGACAGGCAATTATATCAATGCATGTGCTTTTGCATCTCTAACACCCCAAGAAATTTCATCTTCCATATGTGCAACAAGAATTGTAACACAACCAAGAAATTGAAGATCATCATCTTCAACACTATCTAAATTAGTTTCAATAACTATATGTGCAGGTGTAGTAGGACATGTTTCAACACCATACATAATATTCCACAACCCTTTTTCTACCAATACATGATGCATCATATATGCCCACAATGGGTAGTTATTAATATTCAATTTATCATGAACAACCAACATATGGAATACATCATTGCTTTCAGCCATGGCTAATGGCTATACTGTGATGGAGAAAATTGATGAATCTGAAAAAATTGAATAGAAAACCTCATCGAGCTATATGAGACTTGTAGAAGACTTTGAGGTGCTTGTATTGGCAAACCAAAAATTCTATATATGTTTGGCACAAAAATGATGAAGTTGCCTACATAATCATTGCAATAGTGCATTTCGAGGCCAAAACAAGCTCAAATCAAAATTTCAATGCCACATAGCAAACCTCTTTTGAACTCCTAATTGCCTCGAATATGCTCACAAATTTCCATGTGATTCTAAGATTATGACCAAAGGGGTCTTGGCAATAACCTAGATGAAGTGGAAACCTACTCTAATACCAATTGTTCAAGTTTGGATGTACTACACAATATTGAATGTATTACCACGTGAAAATTCATGAAGATAAGTGACCCATTTCAATTATGAGAATATATAAAAGTTGGGGCAAAAAACCTCCTAAATAGGAAAAAAACAACATTCAAATTTATGTTCCAAGCTTCATAAGCCTCAATACTATATTGAATCAAAGTCAAAATACCATCAGTAGTACTTGTAACTAGAGCATAAAGTGCATCTACCACTACATCATATGGAGGGAATACCGACGGTCAGTATACCGACAGTCACCTGTCGGCGTCGGTATGACCCTCGGACAATTTGGGAAAGCTGCTTGGCCTCGGAAACACTCCGTCGGTATAAGCGTCGGTATAAGCGTTGGTGATTTGTTGGAATTACCAATGCTTATACCGACGTCTGTTTAACCGGGCCCGAAACCAAAATTCGTCATTCTGAGCGTTTTGAATCTAGATCTTCTCCTGTTGGGTTTGCGCGTGCCAACAGTAGATCTCTATTTGTCACCCTCTCTCTCTCTCTCTCTCTCTCTCTCTCTCTCTCCCCCCCTCCCTGTTTCTCTCTCTCCCTCCCTCTCTCTCACTCTCTCTCCCTCCCTCTCTCTCCCTCCCTCTCTCTCCCTGCCTCTCTCTCTCTCTAAACGGACCTCTATCTTTATAGTTCTGAAGTTTTGGTAAGTAGATCGCACATATTGTAGCACTCTTTTTTCTTTCTTTATGTTTTTGCTTTACTAATATGTTCTCTGTTTGGTTTTCCAAGAGATTTTGCAATCAAATCTTTGGAAATTAAACGAAGGAGAACTTCAAGTGGATTTTGATGACCTTGATTCAAACAAGTCTCTCTCTCTCTCTCTCTCTCTCTCTCTCTCTCTCTCTCTCTCTCTCTCTCTCTCTCTCTTTGTCTCCCTCTCCTTCCCTCTCTCTCTCTAAGCACACCTCTATTTTTATAGATCTGACGCTTTGGTAAGTAGATCGCACATACTGTAGCTCTCTTTTTTCTTTCTTTATGTTTTTCCTTTTCTAATATGTTCTTTCTTTAATTTTGCAAGAGATTTTTGGGATCAAATTTTTAGAAATTCGACGAAGGAGAACTTCAAGTGGATTTTGACAACCTTGATTCAAACAATTATATCGATGTAAGTGAGAGATATATCACTGTTTTTTTTTCTTTATGTTTTTGCTTTTCTAATAGCTTCTCTTTTTAGTTTTGTTTTCAATTGAGAGAGAGAGAGAGAAAGAGAGAGGGAGACATATATACATATATACATACACACTCACATATGTATAAACACACACATGCATATGAATACAAACATTCATATGCATATACACATGCATATGCATACACATACACATGCATATGCATACACATGCACATGCATACACACATGCATATGCATACACATACACACATACACAATGCATATGCATACACACATGCATATGCATACACATACACACATACACAATGCATATGCATACACACATACACAGTGCATATGCATACACACATACACAATGCATATGCATACACACGTACATAATACATATGCATACTCATTCATGCATATGCATACACATACATGCATGCATATATATGTATACACATACATGCATATGCATACAAGCATGGATATGCATACAAGCATGCATATGCATACATGAATGCATATGCATACATGCATGCATATGCATACATGCATGCATATGCATACATGCATGCATATGCATACATGCATGCATATGCATACATGCATGCATATGCATACAAGAATGCATATGCATACAAGCATGCATATGCATACATGAATGCATATGCATACATGAATGCATATGCATACATGAATGCATATGCATACATGAATGCATATGCATACATGAATGCATATGCATACAAGCGTGCATATGCATACAAGCATGCATATGCATACATGAACGCATATGCATACATGCATGCATATGCATACATGAATGCATATGCATACAAGCATGCATATGCATACATGCGTGCATATGCATACATGAATGCATATGCATACATGCATGCATATGCATACATGAATGCATATGCATACATGAATGCATATGCATACATGAATGCATATGCATACAAGCACGCATATGCATACATGCATGCATATGCATACATGCATGCATATGCATACATGAATGCATATGCATACATGAATGCATATGCATACAAGAATGCATGTATGCATATGCATACAAATATGCATATGCGTACACACATGCACATGCATGCATATTGTTTACAGGAATGCATACACACTCCTGCAACAGGGAAGAAGAGAGAGAAAGAGAATGCCATATCTTTCTCCAATCACGTCACCATGCTCATTAACTTCAAGAAATAGACCAGAACAAGAATGTTTCTCTATCATCAAGTATATAACATTGCAGATCCACACGTTTTGCCATCAACACACGTAGACCAATATAAATATAATAACAAGAAAGTAGAGGGAGAAGAAGCCATATCCAACACATAGACTTGCTCCAAGAAACGTGCGCGCTCTGCCCTCTTTTTGTTAATCCAAGTGATAAATTTATACAACTTGTCACACCCATTCGCACGGGGTTTCATGACTTTCCATTGAACCTTTCATAGACCCGTCAATTTGAGCTTTAATTAAAACTAGAAAATGCCAACACGTACATGCCACTTTAATAGTGGCATGCACGGTGGACTCGAACCCGCACCGTGCTTACCAATGTCCTAGGTTTTCTAAATGCTTCTACCCTATGAAACATTATCCCTCAACCAAAGTGCATGGCCCAAATCCATGGTATGGAAGGTAAGACAATGCCCATATCAGTCCAGAACTAGGAGAAATGTGTAATGCAAAGCAAAGTGCCTGGAACTGAATCCAAGATATGCAAATACATTACACACAACCCATAGTCTGCCCTTCTATATGCTTTGTCATGAAGTACAAAAAAATGGCATAATTACATAGCTCATCAATTACATCATTTTCATATGTCTTTCTTCAATACATCATTATCATATACAATCTATGCAAATCAGTAAGAGGGCTGGATCATCCAATCATAGCTTTATCATCGGAAAGCTTTACTTCAATTCGACATATCCCTTTTTCCATAAGTACTATAACATAAATCATCAAATTATGATCAAGCGGAGCTTGTCAGTTTCAGTATGATCAGTATCAAATAACCATATATGAAGACTCAAATCAACATGAAGGCATGTATCCCATATCTAACATCATCAATCACTCAGAACATGCACACAAAGAAAATCAATGATTGCTTCTGCCGTATCAACGCTTCCTCACATTCACAATCCACATAGAGTGTTTCTACCGACTTAACGCTACCTCACACTCTCTTTACCGAAAACAAAACAAATAAGTGCTTCTACCGAGTTAATGCTACTTGGCACTCAAATTGTACCACCTCACGCATACTATTGGCACCATACAACATGCTAGCCGATAGGATTCAAACCTTCATGTGATTAACGTTTCATAACTCAAGCATCATGATATGTCAAAAAGCATCATATGGCATACTACCATAGTGAACAGATCAAGTGAAACCATAAATCAGGATCTTTATTACTATAAACATCAAGAGGAGAAGATAATGTGTCCTATGCATGATCGTAGGGCATGCGAATCAGGGCCTAAAATTGACAGGCTTTTATCCTGTCATTGGCCATTGTGCCTCTTCAAAACAAAACTTGACAAGCTCTAATAAGTAATTTGCCGGTCATTATATGTATATATCTTATATGAAGATATGAAAACTTCTCTTATGAAAGGTAGGAGCAAAGTTTTGCCTGGCATATGACATTTTTGTCTTGTCGGTCAATTTGAGGCCCTAAAGCTAATATCACGCTGGGTTTTAGTAAAACAAGACAATGGTACAAACACACAAGAACTTCATTTTACTTACGCTCGTTCTGCCTTTTATGTTCAATGTCATGTTATTTCTATGTATATACTTATCACTTTCGCTGACTATATGCTCTGCCAACTAAAAAAAAAGACATTTGTAGAGAGAAAATTGGAGCCGCGCTGCATTCGCGCTATTCTCCTTCGCCATTAGTGACATGTCATACATGGGCCTACAGTAGTGGATCATCGCCCACAAGATGCACCAGAGCTACGTACGAAGAAAGTATTAATCTGAGTATGAACAGTAATCTGTGAGAAGACTAACCAGAGATTTGACAGTAATTCGGATGAAACAGAGTTTTGAATGTTAACATACTGCTGTTTAGATAACATACTGCGGTTTAGATAAGTCATGAAACCCCGTGCGAATGGGTGTGACAAGTTGTATAAATATATCACTTGGATTAATAAAAAGAGGGCAGAGCGCGCACGTTTCTTGGAGCAAGTCTGTGTGTTGGATATGGCTTCTTCTCCCTCTACTTTCTTGTTATTATATTTATATTGGTATGCGTGCGTTGATGGCAAAAAGTGTGGATCTTTAATGTTATATACTTGATGAGAGAGAAACATTCTTGTTCTGGTTTATTTCTTGAGGTTAATGAGCATGGTGATGTGATTGGAGAAAGCTATGCCGTTCTCTTTCTCTCTCTTCTTCCCTGTTGCAGGAGTGTGTATTCATTCTTGTAACCACTGGCGCCATCTGTGGGAAGGTGGCCATAGATTGTGAATCAATAGTAAGGTGGAGTAGTACGTAAGTGGTGCAGAGGTGATATATGCGGGTTACTCGGTCCGGCGAGTCGTATCCGAAGTATAGGAGAGACCATCATCCCTAGACAGTACCAAATTTGTTAGGGACACCCCTAGTAGGCAAAAGCATAGACCGGTTAAGTCCAGTTGTCGAAGGAACAGAATTTGTTAGTAGCAATTCCGGTAGAATTCCGGTAACACAAAAGGAAATTCCGATAGATTCCGGTGTAATTCCGGTGCAGTCTGCAGAAGGTACAGTAACTTCGGAGTGTACAAGGACACAGTGCACAGTTCACCCAACACCGTCTGATCAGGATTCAAACTTTTCCGAGGATAAAGTGGTGTTACCTAGAGAGATCATTGCCGGTGAAAGAATACCCTGTTTTGGGGAAAGTTCGACAAATTCCGGTAACAGTTCGGTCCCAGTTGCAGGGAATTTACAATTTTCCGGTGACCGTGTGATACTCCCTGGTGAATCTTCATTTTGGACACCACTGTTTGGGGCAAATTTGCCTACCTGGGATATCCAAGCTGAGGATAGGCTCTTCGATTTGGAGATCCGTAGAAAGATTGAACGCTATTTTCAAGCCGGAAGGTGAGCAGTCTGACCATACAGATTCCGAAGGACCGGAAACACCTCCTCAGAACTCAAGAGACAGCAATGGTACCACTACTAGCACCATGAGTGGACAACAACAGCAACAGCAACAAAAACAACAACAATAGCAACAGCCCCTTCCACTGCGACCAGTTCCAACAGGGGTAACTTACACAAAGTTCGGTGGATTTTGAGCTGACGATCCTGATGCCCATGTGCGTACTTTTGAGATAAGTTATGCCGTGCTAAACCATCCACCCGATCCGACATACAAGGCCATCGTATTCCAGTCTACATTAGTCAATGAAGCAGCGAGATGGTTAACAAAGTATGATATCAACCATTTCGTTACCTATGAGGCGGTAAGGGATGCGTTTTTGCAAAGGTTCCGATTGAAGAAGAAGCTTTCCGAATTTTTTGATTACTTGCAGAAAAATAGACAGAAGCCGCACCAAACTGTTTAGGAATATGCCACATTATTTAGAACTCATTTGAGACAATTGCCTCCGGCACATGCTAATTTACCGGATGATGTGATAACCCAATGGTTTATTAATGGTTTGACCCCATAGCTTAAACAAATCATGATCATCCGCTGTGTGGGTGATATGACACTGGATGCTCTTATCGCGATGGCCCTCCAACTAGAGCATAAGGTTGGAGGATTCTCCGAAGATTTGAAGTGGCTGAAGGCCAGTAAAAACGTTACAGATGATCCGGCTAAACAGATGTATTGCACTAAGTGCAAAAATCATGGGCACATTAGTGCTACCTATGCCCTTAATCAGATGTATTGCGCTATCTGCAATACCCCCGGACACTCAACCGACAATTATGCGTATAATGCCAAAGTGCATGGACGAGCAGTATCGCCAGAGTGTCTGTCTGGGCGATTGCGGTCTGGGAAGTCGTTGTAGTGCAGTGTTCGAGAATTCTTAGTATTACTGTTTTCATCTTTGTTTAATTACATTAGCTTGTGATTAACTCAGTCTATTACGTGAAGGATCATAAGTCTGTGTTACGAAAGTATGTGTTACGGTAATGAATAACTCCAGCGCTACATACTGAGAAATTATTAATCTGAGTATGAACAGTAATCTATGAGAAGACTAACCAGAGATTTGACAGTAATTCGGATTAAACAGAGTTTTGAATGTTAACATACTGCGGTTTAGATAAGTTAATTGGGAAAATCAAGTTACAGGGCCTATGATTTATCAGACCCCTACCACTCCAAAGAACCCGAAGAACTTAAAATACCTGTAATGTAAAAGGGCATTTTAACAATATGCATACATGAATGCATATGCATACACGAATGCATATGCATACACGAATGCATCTGCATACACGAATGCATATGCATACACGAATGCATATGCATACACGAATGCATATGCATACACTAATGCATATGCATACATGAATGCATATGCATACAAGCATGCATATGCATACATGCATGCATATGCATACATGCATGCATATGCATACATGAATGCATATGCATACAAGAATGCATATGCATACAAGCATGCATATGCACACAAGCATGCATATGCATACATGAATGCATATGCATACATGAATTCATATGCATACAAGCATGCATATGCATACATGCATGCATATGCATACAAGAATGCATATGCAAACATGAATGCATATGCATACAAGAATGCATATGCATACAAGAATGCATATGCATACATGAATGCATATGCATACATGAATTCATATGCATACATGAATGCATATGCATGTATACATATGCATACAAGCATGCATATGCATACATGAATGCATATGCATACATGAATGCATATGCATGTATACATATGCATACAAGCATGCATATGCATACATGAATGCATATGCATGCATGAATGCATACACATGCATGAATGCATATGCATGCATGAATGCATATGCATGCATGAATGCATATGCATACAAGCATGCATATGCATGCACGAATGCATATGCATACAAGCATGCATATGCATACATGCATGCATATGCATACATGCATGCATATGCATACATGCATGCATATGCATACATGCATGCATATGCATACAAGAATGCATATGCATACAAGCATGCATATGCATACATGAATGCATATGCATACATGAATGCATATGCATACATGAATGCATATGCATACATGAATGCATATGCATACATGAATGCATATGCATACATGCATGCATATGCATACATGCATGCATATGCATACAAGAATGCATATGCATACATGAATGCATATGCATACAAGAATGCATATCCATACATGATGCATAGGCATACATGAATGCATATGCATACAAGAATGCATATGCATACATGAATGCATATGCATGTATACATATGCATACAAGCATGCATATGCATACATGAAGGCATATGCATACATGAATGCATATGCATACATGAATGCATATGCATGTATACATATGCATACAAGCATGCATATGCATACATGAATGCATTTGCATATATACATATGCATACAAGCATGCATATGCATACATGAATGCATATGCATACATGAATGCATATGCATACATGCATGCATATGCATACAAGCATGCATATGCATACAAGCATGCATATGCATACATGCATGCATATGCATACATGCATGCATATGCATACATGAATGCATATGCATACAAGAATACATATGCATACAAGCATGCATATGCATACATGAATGCATATGCATACATGAATGCATATGCATACAATCATGCATATGCATACATGCATGCATATGCATACATGCATGCATATGCATACATGCATGCATATGCATACAAGAATGCTTATGCATACAAGCATGCATATGCATACATGAATGCATATGCATACATGCATGCATATGCATACATGCATGCATATGCATACATGAATGCATATGCATACAAGCATGCATATGCATACATGAATGCATATGCATACAAGAATGCATGTATGCATATGCATACAAGTATGCATATGCGTACACACATGCACATGCATTCATGCATGCATATGCATACATGAATGCATATGCATACATGAATGCATATGCATACAAGCATGCATATGCATACATGAATGCATATGCATACAAGCATGCATATGCATACATGAATGCATATGCATACAAGAATGCATATGCATACATGAATGCATATGCATACATGAATGCACATGCATACAAGCATGCATATGCATACATGAATGCATATGCATACATGAATGCATATGCATACATGAATGCATATGCATACATGAATGCATATGCATACATGAATGCATATGCATACATGAATGCATATGCATACATGAATGCATATGCATGTATACATATGCATACAAGCATGCATATGCATACATGAATGCATATGCATACAAGCATGCATGTATGCATATGCATACAAATATGCATATGCATACACACATGCACATGCATACATGCATGCATATGCATACATGAATGCATATGCATACATGAATGCATATGCATTCATGCATGCATATGCATACAAGCATGCATATGCATACAAGCATGCATATGCATACAAGCATGCATATGCATACAAGCATGCATATGCAAACAAGCATGCATATATATACTTTGGATGAGATGAGATCTTCACATTGCATCAGATGGGATCTCCATGTACACCTTGGGGTGCGCATGATCATGACGAATCAAAGATATATCATATCCGTAATGGAGCTCCAGTTATGGATGCGGCCGGAAAGTCAATGCATCAGCGCATTCAACAACTCTGCTCCATCGAATTTGGTCATTCAGTAATGTTAAAATGGATCGAACAGGATAGGGACTCTAAGAATCATATCACAGAATGCATATATGAAGAGTAGCGGCCAACACCTAGGAATCCTATTGTAAGTTCCAAATGGATTCAACATACGGCGTGCAAGGTAATGTCTCATCCACAATCGGAAGCTCGCGATGCTTTTAGAGCAGGCTTACCGAAGCCTGTATGGCTAGATGTCGAAGAATGGGAATTGATTCAAGATGACCAGCAACATACTCCTGATCGATATCGTCAACAGAGAGATCCGGCAGCCACACATTTAGATATGGTTGGAACATCGCATTTAGGTAGCGGCGGATACAACAGTATGCGCTACCAATTTGTAAGTATCATGTTAATTATTGAAGTTGTTTGTGTTAAGCACATTATGTATTTTCATCTAACATTTTGCATATTTATTATAGGAGTTGGGAATGGGTCGTCCTCCGATGCGAAGTGAAGAATCATATGGATATTGACATGGATTGACTGTACTGTTACAAGACTTAGAGGGACACGGTGCAATCGTCTCATGGGAGAATATTCTTGATTAGGTAAAGTTATATCTTGGTTTTGTGTTTTTAGTTGTTGTTTATAAATGTCATGTTAATTGGTCTTATTTTATACATATGTTTTGTTGCAAGATTGTAGGTGTAAATATTTTGATCAATGCCACAATTTTGTATCACACTCGCATACGACAATGATGTAACATAATTTTGTATTCGATTCCTATATGGAAGTGTTTTGTCACATTGCCACAATTTTGTATTACACTCCTATGTGGCAATGATGTACCATAATTTTGTATTCGATTCCTATATGGAAGTGCTTTGTCACATTTTGTATTCGATTCATATATAGAAGTGGTTTGCCACACTTTTGTATATTTTTCATTTATGGAATATACAACTTTTTGTACATGATTCATTGATCATTTTTGCTCATATAAGTTTATGTTTTGATTGCCATTAGAGTAATAACACATGTACTCAGTTGGGCAGAGTGTATTGTCTTTTGCTAGACAACATCATGCTGTAGCAGAAGACAACACATTCTGCCCAAAAGAAATTGTGCAGATAGCGTCGTCAGTATACACGCCGGTAGCTCCAGTATGGACGTTGGTATAGGCGTCGGTACGCCCAGTGCAGACGTCGATATGGACGTTGGTATAAGCGTCGGTAATACCGAGGCATATACTAACGCTTATACCGACGCTTATACCGACGCTTATACCGGCGCCTATACCGGCGCTTTCTTTCCGACGCGTATATCGACTCTTACACCGACGTCGCGAAGAAATCACGCCCATTCATTTGTCTCGGTAGCATCCTCGGTATACCCTCGATATGTTGTAGTGTGCATTTCTACATTTCCAAGCACATAGAATATCATCATTAAGAGGATTCATTTGACCAAGGTTATTTGGATCAATGTTTCTTGAGGCTCATGATCAGTTCCAAGTAGAGTCTCAAAAAGCTCACACTATAACATATGAGGGGCATACCGACGTTGCCCATACCGACGGTCACCCCTCGGCATCGGTATGATTGTTGAAAATGCTTGAAAAACCACGGATGCAATACCGACGGTCATTTAATCAGTGGTATACACGGCATCGGTATGAGCACCGGTATAGGTGTCGGTACTTTACTGTAAGTTACCGATGCTTATACCGATGCTTATACTGACGCTCATACCGACGCTTATACTGAGGCAACTTTTAACCGGGCCCGAGAGCAAAAATTCGACATCTACCTGCATTTTGAACCAAAGTTTGCTAATGTCGAGTTTGCATGCGAGAACTACATTTCGAACCTATTGTGTACACACATCTCTCTCTTTCTCTCTCTTTCTCTCTCTCTCTCCCGCTCTCTCTCTCTCTCTCTGCATCTCTGTTTCTCTAGATCTGAAATTTTGGTAAGAATTGCACATACTGTAGCACCATTTCTCTTTCTTTGTGTTTTCCCTTTTCTAATTTCTCTTCTCTTTTGTTTTGCAGGAGCTTTTTGGCATCAAATCTTTGGAATTCGACCAAGGGCAACATTAAGTGGACCTTTATGACAATGCTCCAAACAATTACATCGATGTAAGTGATTGTTTTGTTTTCGATTGATATAGAGTGAGATAGAGAGAGAGATGAAAGAAAGAGAGAGATCTAGAGAAACATAGAGAGAGAGAGAGAGAAAGAAAGAGAGAGAGATGAAAGAGAAAGATAGAGAGAGAGTGAAAGAGAGAGAGTGAGATGAAATAGAAAGAGAATGAGATAGAGAGAGAGCTGCATACATACATACACACACATATGCATACACATACTCACATACATATTACATACACACATGCATATTACATACACACATACATATTACATACACACATACATATTACATACACACATGCATATACATACACATATATATTACATACTCACATGCATACACACATATACATACATACATGCATATTACATACAAACATGCATATTACATACACACATGCATATTAGATACACACATGCATATACATACACACACATATTCATTCTCATACTCACATACATACATACATGTATACACACATATACATACACACATGTACACACACACATGTATACATACACACATGTATATGCATACATACATACACACATATTTGCATGTACACACACACATACATACATACACACATGCATATTACATACACACTCACATATGTATACACACACATATGTGCATACATACATACACACACATATGCATGTACACACACACATACATACATACACACATGCATATTACATACACACACACACATATATATACACACTCACATATGTATACACACACATGCATACATGCACATACACATACACACACATCACATATACATACACACATACACACATATACATGTTTTAGGGTTAGGGTTTTAGGCTTATGGTTTATGAATTTCTCTTTTCTTGTTTTGCAGGAGATTTTTGGCATCAGTTCTTTGGAATTTGACGAAGGAAAACATTAAGTGGACTTTCACGACAACGCTCCAAACAATTACATCGATGTAAGTGATTGTTTTGTTTTCAATTGATATAGAGTGAGATAGAGAGAGAGAGAGATGAAAGAAAGAAAGAGATACATACACATATATTTTCATGTACACAGACATACATACATGCATACACACATGCATATTACATACACACACACATATAAATACACACTCACATATGTATACACACACATATGTGCATACACATGCATATGCATACATACATACACACACATATGCATGTACACACACATACATACATACACACATGCATATTACATACACACTCACATATGTATACACACACATATGTGCATACACACATGCATATGCATACATACATACACACACATATGCATGTACACACACATACATACATACACACATGCATATTACATACACACACATATTAATACACATTGACATATGTATACACACTCACATATCTATACACACACATGCATACATGCACATACACATACACACACATCACATATACATACACACATACACACATATACATTTTTTAGGAATAGGGTTTTAGGATTAGGGTTTTCGAATTTCTCTTTTCTTTTGTTTTGCAGGAGATTTTTGGCATTCATTCTTTGGAATTTGACAAGGGACGATGTCAATTGGGCTTTGATGAGAGTGTTCGAAAGAATTGCATTGATGTAAGTGATTGTTTTGTTCTTTATTATAAATAGAGATAGAGAGAGAGAGAGAGAATAAGAGAGAGGGAGAGAAAGAGGGAGAGAGAGAGAGGAAAGAGAGAGAGAGAGAGATAAAGAGAGAGATATAGATAGAGAGAAAGAGAGAGACATAGAGATACATACACACAGATGCATACATATTACATACACATATGCATATGCAAAGAGAGAGACATAGAGATACATACACACAGATGCATACATATTACATACACATATGCATATGCATATGCATACATACACACACATATACATGCACACAAACACAGATATACATGTTTTAGGGTTAGGGTTTTAGGATTAGGGTTTTTCACTTTTACACATATACACACATAATACATACACACATGCACACATATACACATGCATACACACATACACATACACATACACATACACATACACATACACATACGCATACACATACACATACACATACATACATACATACACACACATGCATACATACATACAGACACACATACATACATACATACATACATACACACATACTCATAGAGAGAGAGAGAGTCACACGCACACAGATGCATACATATACACACGTGACATATACATACACACATATGCATGTTTTAGGGTTAGGGTTAGGGATTTTGGCTTTTACATATATACACACATGCATACACACATATACACATATGAACACATAATACATATGCACATACACATATATATACACGTGCATAAACACATACACACATACACACACACATACATTCATAGACACACACACACACACATATATATATATATATATATATATATATATATATATATATATATATATATATATATATATATATATATATATATATATATATATATATATATATACACATATATATATATACACACACACATGCATACACACATACACATATGTGACATATACATACACACATATGCATGTTTTAGGGTTAGGGTTTTTGGATTTTACTTATATACACACATGCATGCACACATATACACATATAAACACATAATACATATACACATACACATATATATACACATGCATAGACACATACACACATATACATGTTTTAGGTCTAGGTCTTTAGAATTAGGGTTTTAGTATTTTTACATAGATACACATATGCATACACACATACACATATATATATTCACCTACACATATATATACACAAGCATACACACATACACCTATTTTAGGTCTAGGTCTTTAGGATTAGGGTTTTAGGGTTTTTACACATGCAGATAAATATTTACACATATAGAAATATACACACATAATACATGTACACATACACATGTATATACATAGGAAGACACACATATACATGTGTTCTAGTTATTGTTTATAAATATCATGTCTATGTGTCCCATTTCTTTGTACACGATTCATGATTCATTTTGCTCATGTCTTTTGTATTTGAGAGTATGTTTTGCTTTATCAAATCTTTTTTTTGTTGCCTATCATACATGTCACCTGTAATTGGGTTTTTCTTGGGCAGAGTGGATTGTCTTTTGCTACACAACAGCATGGGAATGTTGCTGTAGCAAGAGACACCACACTCTGCCCAAGAAATTTTGTAGATATGGTCGTCTGTATAGGCGATGGTATAAGCGTCCGTATCCCCAAGCACATACCGATGCTTATACCGACCATTTTGCCTAGGGGCATACCATGGCTTATATCGTCGCTTATACCGTCACTTATACCGATGCATATACCGACGCTCATACCGATGCATATACCGACGCTTATACTGACACTTTGGTTCTGACGCCTACACTGACCCTTACACCGATGTCGGGGCAAAATCGCGCCCGTTCATTTTCCTCGGTAGAAGCCTCGGTATACACCTGATATGTTGTAGTGTCATATGAAACAAGGATGTAATTGATTTTAAACTTCCACAAGCTGTAACTCATAGCATCAATCTTACCTTCCAGGAAGGCTAATGGTCATATCCACAATGTTGGAATGACAGAATCATTGCTACTCCTTGTGCTCCACCTACTCTTGTTGATAAACCACCTTGCTTCCTAATTATGAGAATGCATCATTTGAAAACTTCTCTTCTTTTTTGTTGAAACCTCTATGTTTCTTCTTGCACACCACTTAGAGCCTCTTGGGCTCTGATACCATGTAAAAAAAAATGACAAAGTAGAATAGACTAATAGATAGAGTTGAAAAAAATGTAGACTTAGAGTAAACGTAGTCTTGAAGATAGAGAATTCAAATTCTCAAATATACAAGAGAATGAAGCTACAAAGATGGAGATGTCCACACATGCACTCCTAAGATGGAGCTTAGATGGTGATCTAGATAGACTTTAGATGAAGGGCTTACTAGTGCACAATGAAATCTAAAGCTTTGCAAAGGCCGTGCTTATATAGCATGCTACCAAAAGCATGCTACCAAACCTATTCAACAAGTTAAACAAAAGTGCAAAAGTTCATATGCATGCTTTCAATCATCCATGCATATACAAAAGCTAAATGCCCACTCTAAATCGAAAATTATACATGAATAGAGAGCTATGAATGTAAATATTGACAAAATGTTTATCTTAAGTTGAGAGAATTTCTACGCAAAGGTGGTGAAAATGATGAACATTGTCATAAAAAAACTTTCAAATGTTGTAGAGTTGAAATTTATTAAATATCTATCTTCAAATGACTTCTTTAAAGATCCTTATGCATGAATAGCCAACTTTGAAGCTCTACACACTAGACTTGTAGAGTCCAAATAGTGAATCCTAAGTATTCTTTGATATTTCTCAAAGCAAGGAATCAAGAGCAAATGAAAGTACTCAATTTGTACACATACGGAGAGACTTATGCCCAAAAGTCTAAGAGGGGATGCTTAGAAAAAATCTTGCAAATGAGGTATATGATGAGAATGGACCTCAAAAAGGGAGGAAGAGCTTACAAACCTCCATGCAGGCATGAGAAATCCATATGTCAGCTCAAACAACACTTATTGTCCCATATACAAAGTTATGAGGTGCCAAAATCAAGGATATACAAAAGAGTGCATCTCTCCTTGCTCACAACTCAAGAGAGGATATTGGAGGAGAGCCTCTCTCTCTGTCACCCATCTAGACTAGTGGAAGCAAGTGGGCACTCTGATAGATGCCTGAGAGCCTATTGACAAACATTTTCCACCACTTATCCTTGCTTAGGCACATTTTCATGCAAATGGGGCTCCTTGGGGGAGCTTCAAGATCCTCTAAGGGGGTTCCTAAGCTCTTTTTTATCCTTTGTGCAATATGCAACCAAGCATGTTGATTGTAGCTGATGATGATGAAGAAGAAAAGTAGAAATCCAAGATTTTTCATACAAAGATCCCTTGAAAACTCTCTAAGACCTAGCTCTAGATATTAAATCTGAAGCTAATCACTCAAAGTAACTCAAAACAAAGGCTCAAAAAGTTCTATGTGCAATTATCTCCTATCCTTTATATTCACATGTACCCAAAAAAGACAATGCTCTACATTGATCTAGTTTCCACATGTGGCCATCATGTAACATGCAACCCCAATACCCTTAGGTACCTTAGGATATCCCCCCATCTAGGGACCTTGGCTAGACTTAGTCCTTGTCTCACACACACATGACATGATCTATGTAGTCGGATATCCAAGAGACCTTTTCTAAAAGTTTTAAAAGTAGATAACTTTGTTTCCATCTTCTCTCTTTTAGAATTTTCTTTGGCAATTACAATTATAGGTCTATTCAATAATTGAGCCTATCCATGGAGCTCTTGGAGTCAATAGAGGACGACGTCAAGGTGACCAAGCAAGCAAAGATATATCAAGATGCAATACCGAAATAAAAACAAAGCCATTTTTGTAATGACACATAAATTTTTCCTAGTTGGGGACCATTAAAGTTTTTGTAAAACAGGTTCAGTGTCACGGTCAATTCCTTTTTCAAATCCAGCTGCGTCTGCACGAGCCCTACCCGCGAAGGCATTTTTTATAAGTAATTATAAGACATTTTCAAATACGGCACGTCATGTGGAGAAATTTCACTCCGATTCACTCCAATATATGCAATAGAAGCTAGAGAAGCTCTTCTAGAATCTGCCATGTAAGACACATGCTTACTAAAATCTGATTCAGTCACACCTAAGAGATCCAATGGCTCTAAAAATTGGTCCACCCATAGAAGACTCCTTTAGATTTCTAATAAGCTATAGATCACTCCATTTGTAGCTCATTTGATCAGGAAACTAACTGTTCAAAGATAGACTACCTATCATCTTAGTTTATGCAAAAAACTCAGGTTCACAAGAAATGTGCCCTACTGCAGAATCATTTGAGAGATATTGAAGATACACAGAGTATGAAAGATAAGCTTTCCAACAAGATATCATATGTACTAAATGGATAAGTATATAGAGAGATATCATCTTCACAAGGTGGTTGTGTACAGCAAAAGGTATGCAGTTGGAATACCTTTGTGCCCCGTAGTATCAAAATGAGGTACCTTCGTATATCCATTGGTGAGAAAATGACTAGCATATCGTTCTCTACCATCTCCTTGTCATATCCACAAATTTCCATGTTCAAATGACCTCTATATGTAAAGGTATGGGCATGGGACTTTTCACCTACCCTTGCATCTTCTCTCACCTCTTGACCTTTCACTTCATGTCCTTTGTCTTTCCATTGCCTTGGGTGACTTTTGGTGCTCCAAATCACTCCATGTGGATAAGGCCATGAAGTTTTTTAGTATTTCATCTCTCTAAATACATTTTGTCTTCTATACAAGCCATACATAACTTTTCCCCTTTTAAATCAACACTCTACTCTAAGGTTATGAGTGTACCCTTTATATTTTTAGGGTCTAGCTGCATTTTGGGCTTACAACAAATACATAAATCATGAAGAGGTACATAATGAGAGGTGAGTATGTGCCAAGTTCACAATTGGATCTTGCACATGTTCCATAATTTTCAACAATGCATACACACATGCTTATACATACACATGCATATGCATACACACATGCATACACACTATGCATACACATATATGCATATACATATACATACATGCATATGCATATACATACACATGCATTTGCATACACACATACACATGCATATGCATACACACATACACAAATGCATATGCATATACATACACATGCATATGCATACACACATGCATATGCATACAAATGCATATGCATACACACGTACACATGCATATGCATACACACATACATATACATACACACTTATATGTGAAAATATCTAAAAAATAAATCTATAGATTTTTTAGGGTTTATATATATATATATATATATATATATATATATATATATATATATTACCATCTCCACATTGGATCAGATGGGATCCCACGTACACCTTGGGGAGCGCATGACCATGAGGACTCCAAGCTATATCACATACGTGATGGAGCTCCGTTCATGGATGTAGCCAGAAAGTCCATGCGTCAATGCATTCGACAGCTTTGCTCCATAGAGTTTGGACATTCTGTAATCTTAAAATGGAGCGAATAGGATAATGATTCCAAAAATTATATCACGCAGTTGATATATGAAGAGTACCGACCAGCACCTAGGCATCCTATAGTGAGCTTAGAATGGATTCAGCATATGGCATGCAAGGTGATGTCTCATCGGCGGTATGAGGCTTGGAATGTTTTCAGAGCAAGCTTACTGAAGCCTGTATGGTTAGATGTTGAAGAGTGGGAATCGATTCAGGAAAAGTAGCAACATACTCCTGATCGATATCGCCAACAGTGAGATGCGGCAGCCACACATTTAGATATGGTTGGAAAGTCGCATTTAGGTAGCGACAGATACGACAGTATGCACTACCAATTTGTAAGTATCATTTTAATTATTGAATTTGTTTGTGTTAAGCACATCATGTATGTTCATCTAACATTTTGCATATTTATTATAAGAGTTGGGTCATCCTCTGATGCGAATCGAAGAAGCTTATGGATATCATCATGGATTGGCTGCACTATTGCATGACTTAGAGGGACACGATGCAATCATTTCATGGGAGAATCTATGATGAGGTAACTTACAACTTGGTTTCGTATTTTTAGTTATTGTTTATAAATTTCATGTCAATTTGTCTCATTTTACACATATGCTTTTTTGTAGGATTGTAGGTGTAGATGTTTTGATCCCCTTGCACATATGTATGGTAGTGTTTTGCCACAATTTTGTATTATACTCCTATGTGGCAATGGTGCATCAGAATTTTGTATTCGCTTCCTATATGGAAATGCTTTGTCACATTTTGTATTCGGTTCCTATATGGAAGTTCTTTGCCACACTTTTGTACATCCTTCATTTATGGAATATACAACTTTTTGTACATGGTTCATGGTTCATTTTTGCTCATCTCTTTTGCGTCCGATAGTATTTTGCTATATAAAATCATGTTTTGGTTGCCATTAGAGTACATATCACATGTACTCGATTTTCTTTGGACAGAGTGTATTATCTTTTGCTAAACAACATCATGGTAATGTTGGTGTAGCAAAAGATAACACACTCTGCCCAAAAAAAAAATTAGCAGATATAGTCCTCGGTACTCCTAGCAGTCGCTGATGTAAGCATCGGTACTCCTAGCAGTCGCTGATGTAAGCATCGGTACTCCTAGCAGTCGCTGATGTAAGCATCGGTACTCCTAGCACGATCGTCGATATGGGCGTCGATATGCGCATCAAAAATACTGACACTCATACCGATGTGTATATCAATTCCTATATCGGTGCTTATAATGGTGTTATGTTTTCGATGTGCATACAAACCGCAACACCGACATCACGGGCGAATTGCGTCCATTCATTTTCCTTGGTAAAAGCCTTGGTATACCCTTGATATGTTGTAGTGTACATCACATGCATACATTTACACACACATATGCATACATACATACACACATCCATACACACATAAACATACACACAAACATACAAACAGATACACACATACACTTGCGTACACACATACACAAATACACATACACACACATACACATACATGTTAAAAATAAGGAAGTAAGGTTGTATATATTTTTGCAAAAAGGATTTTCTTCAAGTAGAAGGAAAATACAAAAAATGAAAAATGGAATCATTTACTTCAGCAAGTAGTGGAGGCCAAAAGAGAATCAATCAAAAGAGAATCAAATCCAAAAACTGAACTGTAAGAGGAGTGGTTGTCCAAAGTAGTGGAGGAGTTATGGAGAAGAGCTCTCAAACTCATCATGAGAGTTTTTGGTCACTTGGCTATAAACGAGGCAAGGGAGGAAACTCAAGAACAGAGGAAAAAGGCGTGGAAGTCCCCTTGTAGCTAGTTCATTTGGTCTGAGTCATTTCGTTCTCCTCACTCTCATAGACTATGTCCAGCCGCATACTCATTTCTAGGTAGTCTACTTGTGAGAGTCATATCTCTCAATATATTTATCCAATTTTTGAGTTTAAACATTCATTGGAAAGCTTATCTTTAGTACTTCCTCTATCTAGAACAGTGTTATTAAATTCTTTATGATCTATGAGTTATTCAGTTTTTGGTGAAGTCAAGTTTTTAGCATAACTGAGTGGACAGGTAACCTATTTTAGGCAAAGAGTTGCCAACCCAAAAATAATCCAAATTGATTGTTTCATAGCTCATTTGAAATCTATAAGTTTCTAGTTTGAGTGACCTAAGTTTCAAGTTCATTGGATTTTTCACTTGGTACTAGTTTTCATTTGAAGATTTAGCTATTGGCAAAAGTCTTGATCCTGAGAAGGTCTTCTACACTTTTCGCTATGAATAGGAGAGGAATTCTCCAACAATTGGTATCAACGCATTGGAGTTTGAAGAGGCAAAGCATTGGAACTGAAGTGAAGCAAAAGAGAAGCTACAAATCAAGGGGGAGCTTCGTAAAGTCAAGGAAGAGTGCCACAACATATTTGAAGTAAACTTCAATCTTGGAAGTTTTAAATGGTCGATTTATGACAACAAGTTGAGAAGTTAGAAAAAGATAATTTTCAATCTTGGAGGTATAGAATGACAAATTAACTTAAAGGTAAAGTTTTATGGAGTATAGTTAGTGGAGATGATCCACAACCGGTGGACCTTCAAGATCCCAACATTACTCCGACACAAAGGAGAAAATTTGTTGATTGGGAAGAGAGGAATCAAAGGGTGATGTTCCTCATTTCACAAGTTATTTCTTACACTATGATTGGTCATGTGCAAAGCTTAGAAACAAGCAAGGAGGTTTGGGAAGCATTGGAGAAGGTGTATGCTACCTCAACAAGGTCTCAGAGCATGCAACTCAAGAACGAGATCAATAACATGAAGAAAAGCTCAAACCAAAACATTAGTGAGTATACATTGAGGATCAAGGAGCTTTGAGATCAGCTAGCATCAGTTGGATGCAAGATAGAAGAGGAATACATCATCCAAACAACCCTCAATGGCTTGAGGAGTGAAGAAAAGTAGAAGCCCCTCATCACAAACATTCTCTATAGAGACCCTCTACCAACATTCGACGAGATTATACCAAATCTTGTGGCTAAAAAGGTTGCTCAACAAGGAGAAGGCAACAAAGGTAAGGACAACCATAGTCAAATGTTATATGCAGGACTAAGTAGAGGAAGGAACTCAAGAGCAGGCTCGAGAGGAAGAGGAAGAAGCTACAACTACACAAATTCCAGCAACATAACTCGGACGACAAATCAAATGACAACACACATGAAAGAGGTCGAGGAAGAAATAGAGGAAGAGGTCAAGGTTCATACAATCCTCATAAAGGTATAACATGTTACCGTTGTGGTAAAGTAGGACATTATGCAAATGATTGCTGGCAAAAGAATGGAAGGCTGAATGGAGGCAACCAAAGGAGCCAAAATAACTATGTGAGTACATCAAGTGAAGGAGACAAGCAAATCATGCTTGCCATGAAGCATGAGTACAACAACCCGAGAAGTAATCATCAAAAATGGTTTATAGATTCAGGTTGCAGCAACCATATGACATGCCAAAGAGATTTGTTCAGAAAGCTATAAGCTCCAAGTGGAAGAGGATGTGTCGAGACCCGTGATGAAACTCAACACACAATTGAGCATGTTGGAGATATCAAGCTTGGAGATAAGAAAATATTGGATGATGTTCTTCATGTTCCTACTATTGTAAAGAATTTGATTTTAGTAGGACAAATGGTAGAGAAAGGATATCATGTTATCTTCAATGAAAAAGGTTGCTTTATAAAGAATCCAAAAGAAGGATTCAAGGTCATTGCTCAAGGAAGGAACGAAGGTAGGATGTTCACTTTGGACATTCAACAAGCACATGGAAAGGTGATGTATATTCAGTTTGGAAACAAAAGGTGGCACAAAAGGTTTGGACATTTCAACATTCCTAAGCTCAAGGACATGAGCAACCAGGTCTTCCAAGATTCAATGATGTTGGACTACATGAGTTTTGTGAAGCATGCCAACTAGGAAATCAAACTCGACAACCATTCAAGAAGAGCAACTATGTGGCAAGGAATGTCCTCAACTTGATACACACGGATGTATGGGGACCACCACAACAACCATCGGTGGCTAGTAATAGATATTTTGTCACTTTTATTGATGATCATTCAAGAAAAGTATGGATGTTTTGCATAAAACAAAAATCATATGTGTTCTCAATGTTCAAGAGATTTAAAGAACAGGTAGAAAAGGAAACATGATGCTACATAAAGTCCTTGAGGTCCGATGGAGAAGGAGAATATTTCTCCAAAGAATTTTTTGATTTTCTTTATGAAAATGGCATCAAGAGACAATTTACATGTAGGTACACGCCTCAACAAAATGGAATAGTTGAAAGGAAAAATCAACATATCACAAAAGTTGTAAGGTGCATGCTCAACGAGATGAAGATGCCACTAAATTATTGGGCTGAAGCAACTAGTACAGCTGTATATTTGGTGAACAAGTGCAAAATGGCTGGAGTGCGTAATCTAACTCTTGAGGAGGTTTATTCCCGTAAGAAACCTGATCTTACACATCTCAAAGTGTTTGGATCTGTGTGTTATGTTCACATCCCTTAACACTAGTTCTGTACTAGGACACTTGAGTGTCCTGGGACACTTAAGTGTCCTGCTTTTACACCAAATTGATTGATTTTTCTTGATGACACCCTTGAGGCTTTGGTGGCATACTCACTTGGATTTGATAGCCCACATCATGTAATTTTAGAGAAAAATATAATCTTTGACATTTTACAACTTCATATGTGTTATTGAATGAAGAAGAAAATGGGGATTTTTGAGAACTCAACTTTTTGCATAACTGAAAAAATAACACAATTCAAACATTCTGACAAATTGGATATGTTGTAGGAAATGGAAAGCTATTCAGGGACTTTGGTAGTGTAAAGCAAGTGTTTAGGGATCTTTGGAGAAGGTTGAACACTTACATAAGTGATAAACATGGACTCAAACCTTGTCTTCTCTAGAGCATTGCCATTTATCGCATCTTTTAAAGCATGGCTCACTATAACTTGTGTGTAAGTGAGATTGTTGAGAATTGGCAAGTTATCAATGGATAACCTTCATACTAATTGAACGCATATTTTTATTCAAAGTTAGAAGGCTTCCACTTTGAACTAGTAGCCATTCCATTTGGTGCTAACTTTCATGCTGAATTGGCAAAGCATATATTTCTATGTTCACAAAAAGAACATAGCTCCAAAGGTGGAATAAAAAATTATGATGAAAAATAATAATTATTTAAATGATATTCTAAGTATTAAACCTTCCAAAATATGCTTTCATGCCATGTTTCATTCTTAATCTCATCAAATAATATGTGATCCGCAATGGTGATTGTGATAAGAATGAAAATAATTGGCATACATATTTCATTTGACAAAAAGAAGATGGCATCCATGATGGAAATGATGAAATGTTTTCAAATAATCCTTATCATTTTATGATATCAAAGATTATATCAAAGGCTTTTGAGTATGTGTCCACAAACTATTCATGATTGTATGCATAGAATTTGGTTGATGCCCACACAACAAAAGATTCTTGGTTCTCTCCAAAGACATGAAAATTTTGGTGGATTTCAATAAATTATTTAGCCTTGTATATGTAAGCTTTGGTTTTTTATGTAAGCTTTGGTTTTTTACTTGGTAACTTGAATGTGTACACCTTGAATGATGTCCATAAATTCTTTTGAGTCATATATTGGCTTTAATTTTCTACTTTTGGTGACTAGAGTCATATGAGTTGATTTTATATGTGTATACCTTGGTTGTTGTCTTCATAACTTGTTTGATTGTTGGCACATTTGTACACTTCTATGGATTCCATAAGTTTGTTTGAACCATAATTAGAACTAGTTGCTGCTTTTGGTGTACATAGTCAAAATAATTGATTTTATTTGAATTGAAATGATTTTTCTAAGTGATTTTGAGGCTCATACCATGTGATCTATGTTTCAAGGAATGTATATAATTTTTTCTTTCATATGATGATTTTTTTTCTTTTGATAAAAGTAGATTTGATCAGGAATTTTCATCATGTTCACTACCATAGCATGTTGAGAGGCTATTTACATGAAAAAAAACATGATTTATTGTGTTTTATATTTTTGCATTAACCTTTGAAGTATATTTAATATGTGTGTTAAAGGATTTTTTCAAATTCTCCTTGTACAAGGTATGTGATTTTTTGGAGAATTGTCAAAAAAGGACACTTACGTGTCCTGTTTTGGTACCAAACTAGTGTTAAGAACTAAGGACAAAGATGGAGGCAAAGTCAGAAAAATGTATTTTCATTGGATACTCATCGGAGCAAAAGGGATATAGGTGCTACAATCCAATGACAAAGGAGCTACGAGTCTCACGAGATGTGGTATTTGATGAGCTAAGTCCATGGTTTGGAGATAAAGGGAAAGAGAAGATTCTTGAAGAAGATTGCGAAGATGATGGAGGTGTCGTCCAAGAAGAATTTGAGCAAACAAGCACTCAAATGTCAGGTCCAGAAGCTTCTACATCACTTGGAGAAAGCTCATCATGGAAGGGGAGACTAAGGAGTCATTCCTCATCACCAACATCAGGTTATGAAAGATTTGAAGCTAAAAATGTTGTCCAAAATAGTGATTCAAATGCAAACGAAGAAGAGCATGAAGAGGTAATTAAACCAAAGGTAAAGCTCAATCCATTGAAGAAGCAATATTCAAAAGGAAATGAAAGGAGGTCTTTGAGAGAAAGGTATCCAATTCAAAGGCTGAGCTATGATAGTTTTATTGCAAAGCATTTTGCATATATGACACAGGTGGTCAAAGACAAGGAACCAAATGCATATGAAGAAGCATGTACACAAAAAGAATGGCAAGGATCTATGCAAGAAGAGATAAAAGCGCTCAAGGAGAATCATACATGGGAGGTAGTTCCAAAGCTGAAGGTATGAAGATTGTTCTAAATAAATGGGTGTTTAAAATAAAGAGAACTGCTGATGGTTCTCTAGCTAGGCATAAAGCTAGACTAGTAGCAAAAGGATTCAAGCAAACTCACTGCATCGACTATGAAGAGACTTTCAGCCCGGTTGCAAAGATGGGAGCAATTAGAACCTTGATTGCAGTGAGTGCAACAAGGAGATGGCCATTGTACCAACTTGACATAAAAAATGCTTTTCTCAATGGTGAACTTCAAGAAGAGGTATACATGAGTCAACCGATTGGATTTGAAGATAGAAAGCATCCAAATTTTGTTTGTAGATTGAAGAAAGCTTCGTATGGGCTGAAGCAAGCACCACGTGCTTGGAATCAAAGACTGGTCGTAATGCAGATCCCCCTCTCTACATAAAGAAAGAAGAAGGCAAGGAGGTATATATTTGCATATATGTTCATGACTCATCATAACAGGAATACAAGAGATAAAAAGAAAACTCGATAAGGAGTTTAAAATTTTAGATCTTGGTGAGCTAAAATACTTTTTCGGCATTGAGATAGTCTATGGGAAAGATGGCATCTACTTGATGCAAAGAAACTACCTGTTGGATGTGCTTTTCAGATTCGGAATGAGTGAATGCAAACCACTCACTCAACCTATGGACACAAATGTGAAGCTATGCTCAAATGATGGAGAGAAGTTACATGATGTAACTACATATAGGAGTATTATAGGCTCATTCATCTATGCTACCTTTACAAGACTAAATTTGTGTTATATTGTTGGAGTTCTTTCTCATTTTATGCAAACTCCAACAAGTGAACATTTAAATTCAGCCAAACGAGTGCTAAGATATGTGAAGCACACAGTCAATCATGCCTTGTTTTATAGATATGATGAAGAATTGTAGGTAAAGGGCTTCAGTGATGCTGATTGGGTTGGTTCAAAGGAAGATAGAAGATCCACTTCAGGTCATGTGTTCATGATAGGTAGCAAGCCTATCACATGGAGCTCGAAGAAGCAACCTACTGTTGCACTATCATCTACAGAAGCTGAATATAGAGCATTAGCCTTTGCAACTTGTGAAGCTATGTGGATTAAGAAGCTCTTGGTTGATCTTGACGTGCAGGCAGAGACCATTCCAATTTATGGTGACAACATTTCAAGCATTCACTTGACAAACAATCCAATGTTTCATGCACGAAGTAAGCACATAGAAGTGCATTATCATTATGTTCGAGAGAAAGTTTTGAGCAAAGATTTGGATATAAAGTTCATTGGAACTAATGACCAGGTTGCAAACATGTTTACAAAGTCCTTAGATGCTTCTAAGCTAAAGAGGTTCAAGGATGAAATCAACTTGCAGGATATGGATGAAGGTGCAAGTGCAAGCTCACATGTGAGCTTGAGGGGGAGTGTTAAAAATAAAGAAGTAAGGTCGTATATATTTTTTCAAAAATGATTTTCTTCAAGTAGAAGGAAAATACAAATGAAAATGGAAGAATTTACTTCACTAAGTAGTGGAGGCAAAAAGAGAATCAAATCCATAAACCGAAATGTAAGAGGAGTGGCTATCCAAAGTAGTGGAGGAGTTATGGAGAAGAGCTCTCAAACTCATCATGAGAGTTTTTGGTCACTTGGCTATAAAAGAGGCAAAGGAGGAAACTCAAGAACAGAGGAAGAAGGGGTGGAAGTCACCTTGTAGGTAGTTCATTTGGTTTGAGTCATTTCATTCTCTTCACTCTCATAGACTATGTCCAGTCGCATACCCATTTCTAGGTAGTCTACTTGTGAGAGTCATATCTCTCAATATATGTATCCAATTTTAGAGTTTAAATATTCACTAGAGATATTATCTCGATTACTTCCTCTATCTAGAAGATTTCTATCAAATTCTTTATGCTCTATGAGTTATTCAGTTTTTAGTGAAGTCCCATTTTTAGCTTAACTAAGTGGACAGGCAGCCTGTTTTGAGGCAAAGAGTTGCCATTTCAAACCTACTCCAAATTGAGTGTTTGATAGTTCCTTTGAAAGCTATAAATGTCTAGTTTGAGGGACCAAAGTTTTGAGTTCATTGGATTTTTTAATTGGTACCAGTTTTCATTTGAAGGTTCAGCTATTGGCAAAAGTCTTGATCGTGAGAAGGTCTTCTACACTTTCTGTTGCGAATAGGAGAGGAATTCTTCAACAATACATACACACACATACACATGCAAATACACATACATATATATACACACACATATACACACATAGATGCATACATACACATCCATACACACTATATACATACACACACATACATCACACGCATACACATATAAAGACACATACACATACATAACAAACACAAACATACACGTACACACACATACATATACACACACATATAGGTCCAAGCACATACACACACATACACATATGCATCCACACATACACTCATATACACATGCACACATACTCACTCATATACATACATGCACATATGCATACATGCACATGCATACAAGCATGCACACACATACACATACACATACACATACATGCATACACACATACACATGTGTACACATACACATGCATACACATGCACATACATACACATAAGTGCATACACACATACATATGCATACACACATACACATACACATGCACACATACACATATGCATACACATACATATACACATACACATACATGCATACACATACACACACATACACATGCATACACACATGCACACACATACACATACATACATGCATATACGCATACACATGCACATACACATGCACACACATGCACATGCATACACACACATACACATACATTCATACACACATACACATGCATACACACATACACATACATACACACATGCACACATACACACATACACATGCATACGGACATACACATACACATATATGCATGCACATACACATACACACATACACATGCATACAAACATTCACATACATATGTATACACACATATACACATACGCATATATGTATACATATACATACACATACACGTATATGCATACATAAAAAATACAAACAGACACATACACATGCATACATATACACACACATACACACAAATACGCACACATACTCACACATACATGCATACACATACACACACATACATAAAAAAATGCAAAAATACACAAACACATACACACACACATACACATACACCCACACAAACGCACACATACACTCACATACACATATACATACACACAGATATACATACATGCACATACGCGCACATGCACATGCATGTACTCATGCAAATGCATGTACACATGCACATGCATGTACACATGCACATGCATGTACACATGCACATGCATGTACACATGCACACAAATACACACACATGCACACACATACATATTCATGCATACATACGTACACATGCATACCCACATACACATACACATGCATACACACACATACATAACAAACATACACATACACACACAAAGATATACACACATACACACATGCATACACACATACACATACATCCACACATATGCTCACATATGTTATGAAAAGCTTATGCTAGAATATAGCATCCACCAGAGAGTGAGTGAGTATGTATCTGCCCAACCAACTCCACCCATATTTATACTAAAGGTCCAAGGGGTGCATGTCTTAATATTCATCCATGTGCCCTTCCAAGTGTCCTTCATGTGGAAACTTTCCAAAGTAAATCACATGGCTTCTCTTTCAATTGAAGCCTTCCCTTCACATACAAGTCAAGTTGTCACTTGGGAGAGGCTTCTTCCAAGATAAATGTTCCTTTACCTTAGAATAATTATCCTAAGGTAGAAACCCTTAAAACCAAGAACATAGGTTCCTACTTCAAGGGTCTAACCCATTAAGTTACACCAAGGGTTTCCAAAGAGAAATACCAATATCTGAGGGTCTAGCCCAAGGTTTATACAGCATTCTTCCCCCCTTTAACATTTCCATCCTTGAAAATGTGCTTTGGCAAAATATGTGGAGTATTTCCGCATGCACCATGATCCAATTCATTGATCATGGACTCACTCTCAAAAGATTTTGCCTGGTTTCTAATGTGTAGTTGGAAAAGAGGGAAATCTTTTGTTTATGGGATTTACTCATTCCCAAGTGGTGCTTTCTTATGTTCCATCCCTCCATTTAACTAGGTGCTCTTTATATAGGTGGTTTCTAGTCTTTTTGTCTCGAGTGCATAGTACATTTTCTAGTTCATGAGGGATGTTATGAAGGGAAATTGGTTGAACTATTGTATCTCAAGATACAAGATTTTCTTTTTCAACCAATTCTCTTTTTAATCTAGTTACATGAAATATTGGGTGAAGTAAAAAATCATCTAGAAGCTCTAACTCATAAGCCAAAGTCCCTATTCTTTTGAGAACCATGAAAGGGCCACAGAACCTCAAAGAGAGTTTAGGACAAGGTGGTGATTTCAATGTTTCATATTGCTTGAGAACTTTTAAATATACTACTTCTCCAACTTGAAAGGAAATATCTCACGATTTAGGGTCCCTAAATGATTAAGCTCTATCCAAGGCTTTCCTTAGGTTTTCCTTAGCTTTCCTTAGCTTTAATTTCATGTCTTCTAAGAAATTTTTAGCTGCTTGGACTTTTTCATTTTGTATTCCAACTACATATCGTGCTTTGTTTAGATCCCATACATTAATATGAAAGGACTATACTCAGTTGTAGAGTGTTTTGCACTATTGTAAGCAAACTCTACTAATGGTAGATATTCTTCCCAGTTAGTTTGGTTAGAAGATGCATAAGCTCATAACATATCTTCAAGTATTCAATTGACCCTTTCAGTTTGACCATTGATCTGTGGATGTTCTGCAATACTCGTGTTTAGCTTGGTTTCCCATCTACTAAACAGAGCTCTCCAAAAATGACTAGTAAATTTCATATCTCTATCACATAGTATGTCTTGAGGCAGCCCATAGAGTTGGTAGAGATGTTCTATGAACATTTTAGCTAATTGTGGAGTTTTTACTGCAGTACGAGTAGGTATGAAACAAGCCATTTTGGTCAAACTATCAACTATGATCCAAATGGCATCATAGCCTTTTTGGGTCCGTGGCAAGCCCATAATGAAGTCCATGGAAATACTTTCCCATTTTCCATTAGGAATTTCCAAGGGATGTAACAAACCTCTTATCTTAAATTTTTTGGCTTTAATTACTTGGCACTTTGTACATCTAAGTACATAATTATGTACATCTGTATGTACACTTGGCTAGTAAAATTGTCTTTGAATTAATTCATAAGTTTTGTTGATTCCAAGATGTCCAGCACTTGGGGCATCATGACATTCAAACAAAACTCTTCTCCTAAGTTGTAGCTCAGTGATGAGTAGCACCTCCTTTAATGTCAATCCGGGAAGACGTGAGGATGGTATGAAGACCTCGAGCAAGTGGCAGCACAAGTGCGTGAGTGAGAAGCACACTAGCATGCACACACACACACACGCGAACACACGGCAAGACAAAGAGTGAGAATCAATGGAGTTCTTCAATTACTTCCAAATGCTCTTACACGTTCGTTTCAATTACAATCTAACCTCAAAAATGAGCTCTCTAGCTCTTTTTATAGTTTTTGGCTAAGTTTTGGCCCTGTCCAGACCTAGTGTCCGGCCTAGTTAAAAATTAGGTTCCAGGGCTCATTTGAGGGCTCAAACGATATCTAAAAAATACGAAAATTGGCAGGTAGATACTTCTAAAGCTCCTCAAACTCAAGGACTCCTTGGCTTGCACAAAATGGAGCTACAAAAAGATGAATTGGTATTTACAATGGTGTTTAGTGATGAAAATCTCTTTGAATGGGTGTAAAGGATTTGAAAATTTAAAGGTTGCCTTAGTGCTAGATCTGCGTGAGTGCCCGTACTTGCTTCTTCATGAGGAAAATTACTGGCATATTTGCCAGATCTTCGTTGACTCCCTTGTCTACTCGCCAAAATTTGGTGTAGCTCAGTGATGAGTAGCACCTCCTTTAATGTCAATCCGGGAAGACGTAAGGATGGTATGAAGACCTCGAGCAAGTGGCTGCACAAGTGCGTGAGTGAGAAGCACACTAGCATGCACACACATACACACACACGCGCACACACGGCAAGACAAAGAGTGAGAATCAATGGAGTTCTTCAATTACTTCCAAATGCTCTTACAAGTTCGTTTCAATTACAATCTAACCTCAAAAATGAGCTCTCTAGCTCTTTTTATAGTTTTTGGCTAAGTTTTGGCCCTGTCCAGACCTAGTGTCCGACCTAGTTAAAAATTAGGTTCCAGGGCTCATTTGAGGGCTCAAACGATATCTAAAAAATATGAAAATTGGCAGGTAGATACTTCTAAAGCTCCTCAAGCTCAAGGACTCCTTGGCTTGCACAAAATGGAGCTACAAAAAGATGAATTGGTATTTACAATGGTGTTTAGTGATGAAAATCACTTTGAATGGGTGTAAAAGATTTGAAAATTTAAAGGTTGCCTTAGTGCTAGATCTGCGTGAGTGCCCGTACTTGCTTCTTCATGAGGAAAATTACTGGCCTATTTGCCAGATCTTCGTTGACTCCCTTGTCTGCTGCTAACACCCCCCCTCTCTCGCGTCTGTCGTCCCTGACAAACCCTTGTTGTGTGGGTTTCTGAATGTAGTACTCGACGACATCCTGCGCTAAGTGGTGTTTGGCGATTCTCAATCCTTTGGCCAGATCTGTGAGTAGAGCATCCCAGTCTACCGGCCCGGGAACCTCTGGATGTGGTATACGTAGCTTTTCGGAATGTAGAGCTTGTTCCACTGCAAACAACTGCAAGAGATGGGATGGTCTGGGAATGAATATCTCGGAGTGATATTCCCAGAATCCCGTGACAAACATCTCTTCAAACGTTTGTTTGAAGCAGGCCGGTAGATATTTGATGCGAGCGTGCCATGCATACACAACATTAATCGATGGGGTTGTGCTCATGTCGTATACAAGGTCCTGGTTACCTTCATTAAATCCTAGTGCTGAGAGATGCGGTTCCTTGACATTTTTGAAGGTCCTGAAGGTGACCAGCATAAGTTCGAAAATCTTCAGGCACATCTGAGTCATGACATCAGGTACATTCTTGAAACGGACCCCCCAATGTCGAATCGTCGAAATCATATATCCAATAGTAGGTGGACCCTTAGGGGGTGCGAAGTACACATAATTGAGCCACTTCTCACATCCTTTAATTGTTAGCACTGTTTGTGTGTACTCCGGCCATGATCTCCTTCGAAATACAGGGCAATAACATGGGTTATATTTGATGTACAATGGCATGTTGTTCCATGTTCTTACCATTTCCGGGTATGTTTCCAGCAGCCGAATTCTCCACGTGGGGTTGGCGAATATGTCCCTGCTTGGCGCTTTCGGGGATGTCGTCAGGTGCAAATTGTGTGGCAGAGGTTGGTTCCCTTGAGGTGTGGTGCTTGATCTCCGCATTATAATCTGCCATTAGCACGCACAAAGGAACATACAGGTCGTCCGATGGGCCGATTCACCTATGGTGTGAGAGATTCTTAAAATAATCGGATTTTATTACAACCTCCTCCAATTTTGACATCAATGCGATTTGGACTGCCACCCTGTCATCATGTGTCGTGGCTACTTTCTCTAACTTTTGCATCCATTCAGGTGCCTCAATTTCCATTGTGTCCATGCCCTGTTCTGTGCGCTTACCTCCGGGTGTTGGCATCGGGACATAGGGATCCTCGAATGTTTCTTCCACTTCAATTGGCACAAGATCGTCAGGTTCGGGCTCTACCAGAGGGGAGGGCTGACGCTCGTATTGCATGACCTTGCTGCGTAATTCCTCGAGTTCTGCCCGGAGTTTAGTGACCTCTTCAGCTGTATCTTCTGCGGTTGTGCTCTGGCTGGGTTCTGTCTGTCGGGTGGCCAACTGTCTTCGTAACTCATCTCTCTCTTTTTCTAAAGCAGCATGGGCCTCCATTAGATCTGCATGAGTTTCTAACACCACCTTCATATTCTCAGAGGGAATGGCCTTGAATCGCTCTGGGTCAATTTCCTGTGGGGAACCCTCCATGGCCGCCTCCAGGTTTTCTTCGTTCTGTTTCTGTAATCTTTTATTCTCCTCTAGTGCTGTAGACATATGCTTGCGTAGGAGGCCCAAGCTCCGTCGAAGCTTCAGGTTTTCCGTGATCTGAGAATGTAGCAGCTCGTCCATATGTCGTCGTTCTTCATCATCTGCTTGGGGTGGGTTGGCTTCTAATTGTGCGTATTGCTCCTGTAATGTCACGTGCTGCTGTTGTAGTAGCTGCTTTTGCTCTTCAAGATCCTTACATCATGCTTGGAGATCTTCGTGGCTTCGGAAGAGCCTTGTATGTTGGTTGTCAAGGTGTTGGTAGTGTTGCTGAAGTTGGGACATGCATTGATACATATTATTACATACATTATTAAAAGGAATGGTGGGAGAAATGGTGTTGAATGCAGCGGGGAAGGGAAAGGGAAAGGGAATTGTGGATGCAGTGCTGGAGAAGGGTGAGGGGGGAGGTGGGGGAATGGGAGATTGTGGGTAAATGGGGGGTGGGAGAGGTGCAGATGTGGGTGATACCTCCATGGATTCAAAAGTGGAGGCAGTGATGGGAGTGACTGTGAACATGGGGATTGTGGTGGCGGTGATAGTTGTGAACGTGTATAGAGGTGTGTGTAATTGTGAACTCCCAGGAAGTGTGATGGAAGTAGTGGGGTTTACCGTGGCTGTGGTTAGACTTATGTGTTCAGTGGAAATAGAGCATGTGGGTTGACTGATGGTTTGTGCGTCGGTGTGTGTAGTGGGTTCGGAGGTGGTGACAGTAGAGGTTACCGTGGTAGAGGAAGGTGAATGGGGTGGATGTGGGGGAGAAGGTGGCAAGGGAGGTGATGGAGGTGCACTCGATGTGTGGGCTTCCTCGGTGTCGTGAACAGTGTGTGCTGTGCCAGTGGTTGTGGGGGTGCCTTGTGGTCCTGAACCTAATACATTCATTCGTTTTCCCGTTCGTGGGGGGCGTCTTCCATATCTTTTCCCTGTCCTTCGTGATTGCGCTAGTGCAGTGTGCACCGTTTCAGGTACTCCCAAAGCATCTGATATCATTTCCAGGGTGGCACGGTATTGCTCGTCCATGCCTTCCTCCTCCAGAATCTGGTTCATGAGGGCTTTACCTGCAGCTAATGATAGCCTGTGTTGCTCTTGGACTCGGTTCATCGTATCGTAGAGCTTCTTTAATGCGTTAGTATAGGCGGGGGCACCTTCCAGTACTTGTAGGGCTTCTTGATCATACTCTTGTTCTTCTGCTTCTGATTGTCCACCCTGTGCCTCCTCATGAGCTTCTTCTTCATCGTCCACATTGACTACGTCCGGTTGGCTGGGCTGGGCTTGGTCTGGGGCAGTTTGCTGTCCACCGGCTTGCTCTTCTTCAACTTCCGCATTTACAGCATCTATGATTCTTGCAACTTCTTCGTCCGTTAGATCCTCCAGAGTGAATCCATGCGGGAATTCCAGATCAGTCGGTACTGGTGGAAACACAAGATTAGGGCCATCTGTGCTGTGCCTGGGTAACCTGATAGTAAATGGTTGCACTCGTCGGGGAAGTCTTGGGGTTGTCTCAGGCGTTAGGGTTGCACCGCGAGCTTGTGCACAAGGCATCTGGACGGCGCCTCTCATCTTCTTTGAGGGAGGCCCTACAGCTGACAATCTGCGTTGAAATTCCTGTGCTCTGGACCAGATCAGAGCCCTCTGCACCGGTACGTCATATGCGAGACATCTGTATACAATTCTTGTAAGTGCACAGCAACCATACAGCACAGATTTTTGCTTCTTATACCATCTCTGATGAGCCATATGAATCTGGTCGATAATCCAGTGGGGCATATTGATGGTCAACTCAAAAGCATCCGCCAGGTAGAGGCTAAACCAGATCTTTTTGGGAGGTATTGTGAACCTCTCCTGCGCGGGGAAGGCGAAATGTTGCATGACCATGCGTAAGTGGATGGCAATCGTAGGTGTCATCGCAACCATGTCCTTCAACTTCGTCAGATTCCTGTTCTTCATATTGTCTGGAACCATAGTCTCTTTCTCTGTTGGGATGTGCATACCTCTCATGTCGAGTGCTTCTCTCACCAAGTTGATAGTCAAGCGGAAACGCTTCAGCTCGTTGCCCCTTGTGAGTGATGGGAGCACAAAGGAACTGTATCCTTTCTTGTCTTTGCTGGGAGTGAGGGTACTAATTAAGTATGAGCACCTTAGAAAATCCGGCTTTGGTAGTTGGAACTTGAAGTAATCATAAAGCCCAGCCTTCTTCCATATCGACTTCAGTCCTTCATTATTCTGCAGCTTTTCAAACTCCCTCGTAAAGAAATGGTATTTGCCCCAACATCCATTGAACTCTACCTCGGACTCCCACATGTATGCGCCTTCACCGAGGGGTCCAGCAACGTCACTGAACTAGTGTGAGGTTTTGCCCACCGGCATGGTGTGACCCTGTGGAGGATTCTGGATTGGTATGGCATGCAATGCTCGTAATGCCGCTGGTCTTTCCGTTAATTCCTCCTCGACTGGAAGGCTTTCGATGTCCACCACTGGGGGGCTGGTGCCGGCCTGGGAGCTAGTACCTACTGTATCTGCCATGTTACTTCTTGCTGTCTGTCTCTGTGAGAATATACAAACATGTGTTAATATTGTACAGGACAAGGGAGGACCGTTGTTGTTCCCATCACAATATTAACATGAGGGTCGGGAGCAAATAATGGGTTAGTAAGTGTTCGGTGCACGTGTGTGTAGTTAATGCTTGGGTAGTCCTAGGAGACTAATGAAGTTAGTAAGTGGGGATGAATTTACAAATTGGGGTCGGGGGGTTTATTACAGGTCTTAGGCTGCCAAATGCAATGGATGGGCTTTGTTTTTGGTTTCGTAGAGACTCTAGAGAGCTTTATCGGTATCTGGGTTTGAAAATGAGGCCTTTTAGGGACCCATTTACAATTGATTATATGCATGCTCATGGGCCTTGGTGTGTTCCTGCGTGATGAGAACGAGTGAATACTGGCTGTACGAGTCGATGGGTTAAACTGTATAGGATGTGGCCTCGGCGTAGCTACTTGCGCCCGCAAGCAAGCCTTAGGCACCCAAATTTGTCTTGATTGTGGGCTAGCCTTCATCGACTTCTTGGGCACCCAAATAGATTTCACGTTAGCAGGAGAATTTCTGCAAGACTTCTTATCAATGTCGTGTTGTTGGTTATTAATAAGAGACTTAGCCCGTGTAGTTGGCGGTGATGCAACCGGTTGTTCGCCTTTCCGCACCCACACATGGTTTACTTTCTGGGACATTCTGCTGCGTAGGTACTTTTGATCTCGGACATAGGTAGTACTCTGCTTCTTCTGCCTTTGATCCACCTTGGGTTGCTGCCTCCTTCTGGCCTTTGGAAAAGAAGGCAGTTCCGTTGCATCCCTGACTCCTTTTTTGCGAATATCATTCCTCTGCAACACATGGTTTTGGACAAGAACAGCATGGTCATCTTCATGTGTACCCCTGGAAGGACCAGGAGTCTGTGCCTTTCCTAGTTCCTTGAGTGCTCCATTGTCTAATTCTACTGTAACTCGACTATGATTGACCCAAACCTGGAGAAGTCCACTTCTTAGGCTTAAATTGACTGCTTGGTCATAGATCCAATCTTGACCCAAGACAAGAGGTTCCGTGAGATCCTCATCTTGACACACCAGTACTTTAACAGTCATTTCCTCATCATGAATGTAGAGGGGAAGTTCCACCTCGCCCATGCAAGGGGTCTCCACGCCTCCCAATCCTATGAGATATGCTTCCACAGGATTGACAGTTAACTGTAACTCTTGACAGTAAGACACTCTAACAGCACTAGTGGCTGCGCCTGAGTCAATCAAGGCTCTTACGTTCCTTGCACTCTTTCCTTGTCCTATATCTAGGGTTATGAAAGGACGTCTATCAATTATCCTATGCGAGCTTGTTTCTGCAACTTCACACATGGCCATAGGATATCCTTGATCTGCATAGTCATTCGCTCTAGGCTGATCTCTACCTTGCCTTCGTAACTTCATCCTTCTGATGCGTTCTAAAGCTTCTGCTTGAGCTTCTTCTCGAACTCGCTTTTCTTCCTCTTTGCGTTTCTTAGCAGTGTTGAGTCGGCTGAGCATTTCCTCCGTGAGGGGTTTCTGATACAACTTGACTCTGCAACCGCTAATATAGTTTGGGAGGATATCACCCTCTAATGTGGCCAATTGTACTGCTCCACTCGTGGAGATCCTGTTGATGATCATAGGTCCATAGCCTCTCTTTTCTAGCTTCCTTGCGTGTTGTTTCAGTGTATAGACTAAAACTAGATCTCCTGCTTTCAAACCTTTATCCTTCACATGGGCATCGAAGTATGCTTTCTGTCTCTTCTTGGCTGCATATATTCCTGCAGCGGCTCTCAGTCTTGTTTCTCCTAATCGTTCAAGGTCAAAGATCCTAGAGGAGAGCTCATGACCTGTCCATTCGTGCTCTTGTGCTACTTTCAACGTAGGTATTAAGAAGTCCAAAGGTAGCACAGCGTTTTGGCCAAATACCATCTGAAAGGGGGTGGCTTGGAGTACCGTTTTGTAGGCAACTCGATATGCCCAAACAGCATGGTGTAGCTGTTTGTCCCAATCAGAGCGTTTAGTGTTCACTAATTTTGTCAGTACATTGCATAAGATCTTATTAGTGCTCTCAGCTTGTCCATTAGCTTGAGGGTGATAGGGGGCAGACTTCTTGTGTATTACCAAGAATTCTTGGAGTAGATTTTCAATCACTTCGTTCAAGAAATGAGTGCCTCTATCACTTACAAGCTCTATAGGTAGCCCATATCTCGTGAATACATTCTCAAACAAGAATTTAGCAGTTGTTTGAGCATCGTTCTTTGTCGTAGCCTTTACCTCTACCCACTTAGTTAGATAGTATGTTGCAACAATGATGTATTCCGCATGAGAACCCTTAGCTGGGGGATTAATAGGACCTACGAAGTCTATTCCCCACTTAGAGAACGCACGTCCACCCATCATAGGTTTCAGTGGCATCTCATCTTTGCGTATAGGATACTGAGTCCTCTGACAGACATCACACCATTTCACATAGGTATGTGCATCCATGTGAAGGGTAGGCCACCAGAATCCCGCAAATAGTATTGCCTTGATCACCCGATCCGGTCCAAAGTGTCCTCCTGCTACACCTTGGTGAGCAGTTTCCAAGATCTTAAGATATTCACTCTCATGGACACACAGTCTCAGGTAACCATCTTTACCACGTTTGTATAGATTATCACCAATGAGTGAGTAATCCAGGGCTTCTTGTTCTAAACTCCTTTTCCTAGCCAGAGTCATGTCTGGAGGTAATGTGTTTGTCCTCAGGAAGGATGCTAGAGGTTCGCTCCAATCTGGCACAATGGATATTTGATAAAGAGTGGTGTGTTCCACTGGTGGTTTAGTGCAGCAGATTGGGCATTCCTTGCACAACTTTTGGACATCAGCTTCCATAGTTGGCCAATGTACTCCGAGTCTCTTTAGGGTCTGTAAAGTTCGTTGCTTTGAATGGTGTTGCTCTAGTGCACCTACATGTGCTAATTGCAACCATTTAGAGTACTCATCCTCTTCTACGCAAGAAGCCAAGATCCCTTGATCTGTGTGCTTGTACATACTTCCAGCCATGATGTGGTACTTTTGGGCTTTTACAACCTCTCTATTCCGTGTGTTTACCACTGGATGGTTAGGCCCGTATGTCAATACTGGTACCAATGGCTTAGCCCACTGTGGCACCACTTCCAAATTAAACAAGTAAGCATAAGGAAGATCATCCGATACTCCTTGTGGGGCTTCTCCCGATGTGAGCCTGGAGAGATGATCAGCTCTCAAATGAGTCCTACCTTTCCTTACCACAACCTCAAAATCATATTCCATTAGCAAGAGAAACCATCTCACTAATCTCCCTGTATTGCATGGCTTGTTTACGAGGTATAGCAATGCCTGATGATCAGTAAAAAATTTAAACTTATTTGCAAGTAAATAGTGTCTAAATTTCTTAACTGCATATACCATGCCTAATCCTTCTCGCTCTGTAGTGGTGTAATTCCGTTCAGCCGCATTCAATTGTCTACTGGCATAGGCAATTGGAAGATCCATATTACCTTCACCAGTAGGTTGTGCAAGCACACATCCAATGGCATAATTGGATGCATCCACGTGAACATGGAATGGCTTATTCCAATCTAGTGTGGTCAAGATTGGTGCTGAACATAATCTTCGTTTAAGCTCCTGGAAGGAATTCTCACATTCATCCGTCCACTCAAAGTTAGTCAGGAGTCCGTACATGGGCTTTGCAATGACAGCATACATGTGTATAAATCGTCGGTAATAGCCACAATGCCCCATGAAAGCTTGTACTTCCTTGACATTCTTTGGCCTAGGTAGCTCTGCTATGGCTCTCACTTTCTCTTCGTCGGTAGATATGCCATTCTTTGACACTATGTGTCCTAAAATCTTGCCTTGCCTGACCATGAAAACACATTTTTCTGGGTTTAGGCAGACTTGATATTCTCTACATTTGTTAAAGATTTGTCTGAGCTCAGGGATATGGGTTTGTCTAATGTTGGAATGAGCACAAAGATCATCAACGTAGACTTCTAAACTCTTCCTCAGGAACTCCTTAAACACATGGCACATCAGCCTCTGGAAGGTAGCTGGTGCATTGGTAAGCCCAAATGGCATTACTCTAAAAGCAAAAATGCCCCATTCTGTGGCAAAGGCTGTCTTATGCTGATCCTCTGGAGCTATGGCTACTTGATTGTAGCTCGAAAATCCATCAAGGAAGCTGTACACTTCCTTGCCTGCCACTCTTTCTAAGAGATGTTCTGTGATGGGAAGCGGATAGTTATCTCGAATTGTGGCTGCATTAACCTTTTTCAAGTTAATACACACACGCAGCTTGCCATTTTTCTTGGGCACCACAACAATGGGGGATACCCACTCGGTGTGCTCAATTTCATAGATAAATCCAGCTTCAACCAGTCTATCTATCTCTTCTTTGATCTTAGCAGCGTAATTATCGTTATATGTATAGGGCTTTTGCTTAGAAGGTTTAGCATCTGAGGTCATGGGAATGGTGTGTGAGCATATGTCCGGGTCAACACCTTTCAAATCCTTGTAACTCCAAGCGAATACATCTCTGTATTCTCTTAGCAAGGCAATTAATGCATGCTCTTCTTCTTCTGTTAGGTCATGGCCTATGTACGTGCATCTCTCCTCTCCTTCTTCTAGGGCCACTACTATTTTTTTGGTAGTTTCTTTGTTATCATAGGCCTCTCCTACTTGTGCCTCTCGTTTAGGCATTCTTATCATGACTCTCCTGTCATCTATCTCATACTTCTTAAAATTTTCTGGGACCTCAAACAAAGATTCTTCCTCTTCTGGTGAGACTTCTCTCTTCTTTCGTTTCTTCCCTTCTTCCTTCTGGGTCACCTGTGTTGCTAATCTTACATCGTTTGTAAGCTCTCCATGCCTCTGGGGTTGAAATTCTACTTCATAGAAGTATTCCTCATCTGATGCAAATGGTGGGTCCATAATGATTGACTCTAGGTCGGAGTCACTTGCATCCTCAAATGCCTCAGGGCTAGGTTCGCATTCTTCTAGAACTGCCTCTCCCATGATTGGTTCTATGGAGAAGACTGAAATATCATAGCCATCCTCATCACAGTGAGGTGTCCATTGTTCTTCATTGATGGCTACGTCCATTGTTGCTAAGATTTCTGCCCAACCGTGAGGTTCAAATTCTTCATCCGGAAACACTACAGGTGCATAGGCTGGGTCTTGAATGGGTCTATGAGTTTCGTTTGCACCTATTTCTCTGGCCTTTTCTCGCTTCTCTTCCTCTACTGCTACCTTGCACATCCATAAGTGGGTGTCTTCATGCATCCAAGAGGATCCTGACCCTATGGAATGCACCGATTCTGTATCATCTTTGGCTCTATGGATGGGATTCCACTGGATAGGAGGGACGTCTCTATGAGAATAATCCTTGAGATTGACTTTGGTCGTAACACCTAAGTGTTGCAGGTACAAAGAATTGGTCCCCCAATCCTGTACCACTTGCAACTGTCGCATAAATGGTCTTCCCAAAATCATCTCATAGGCATGATTTTTGTTGAAGTCACATATGGCAAATGTATGCTCAAACTCGACACCACAAGTGGTGAGAGTTATTCCTTCTAGCAATCCTAAGGGTCTCTCAATATGACCATCGGCCATTTGCAATTTCATTCTCGTTGGCCTGAGTGCCGGCTTGCCCCAACGCTTCCATAGGGAAGTGGTGGCAATTGCAACTCCTGCACCTGAGTCCAAAATTGCCTTGGTGGTGTACTCCTGGTAGGTGATGGGAAGATAGGTGTTCCCTTCTTCGCCTTCACACATATCTCCTATCTTATCCGAGGGAATTTCGGGCACCGTCCTATGGGATCCTATCTGGGAACGAGGTTTTGCAACTTCAGTTACTTGACTGGCTACATATTTCCGCGCTTTTGGTCTATCCTTAGGCAGTTCTTCCAAAGTGAGATCGCGCTGCACCTTGGTGTTCTTTACTACCTCCGTGTTCCTAGGTATGACTGAGTCGTCGTTCCTTACCATGACTGTGGGTGCTCTCATACATGTGGACTTTGCTTCCCATGGGCCTGTGAAGTGGGGTAGCTCCTGTATGGAATTAGACTCAAAGTCCAATCTCTCATGAGACTGAGTACTCTGATGTTCCCCGTAAATAGATGGGATGTCTTGTGGGAATTGGTCGTGTGCATCATCCACAAGTTCAAAGGGAGGGGCGACTTCACTTTCGTTATCCCATTTGTCTTCTTGAATCTCTCGTAGGAAGTCTGGTGCAAACCGATTCATAGAAGAAGAAGTGTCTGGCTCCGTAGAATTAGGCACGTAAGCAACCTGGGAAGGAGGGCTTATTCTATCGTTGGCTCTCTCCTCGTTCTCATAGATGGCTGGAGCACAAGCTTCTTGGGGAGGATTACTTATTCTATTACTTTTCCGAACAGGCTCATACGCTCCCTGAGAAGGAATGTAGGCAACCTGTGGAGGTACGTAAGCTTTCGAGGGGGGCTCATGTGCCTTTTGGGGGGGAATATAAGCTTCTTGAGGAGGCACATGGGCTACTTGAAGAGGCTGGCTTATCCGTTCTCTTGTCCTTTCCTTTCTTTGAGGGGCAGGTTCCTTTTCTGATTGTGCAATTAGCCTCTCTATTCTTTCTAGCAGTCCATCAAAGTGTAACTGCGTCTTAGCTGAGCTAGAGATGTTAAAGAGGCGGCTAGCTTCGAACATGGCTTGAGCCAATTCCACCATCTTAGCACAAATTTTAGTTCGTTCAAGCTCTAGCTCGGCTCTAGGGTAGCACTTTTCATGATCGGTTATGGTTGGCCCTTCTTGGATTCTGGCCTGATATGCTTTAAGCATCATATTGAGGTCTTCGGGAGTGGGATCTGCTAGGACTGATCCTACTCTAGGGGGTGGTAGAGTCGTATGAGGCGGGTTGGAAGGTGGTGGGTAGGATGGAGATGGGAATGGTGGTGGTGGAGTAGTGTGAGAGGGAGTTTGAGATGTGAGTTCAGTTATCCTGGCTTTGGTTTCTCTTATGCTTTCCTCAAGGTCACTCATCTTTTTAACCCACTGTCGTTTCATTCTTTCGCGACTATCTTTCCATGCTCTATTCCTTTTCTTGGTTATGCTCTCAGTTTCACTAGCCTCTGGGCTTTTTTCCTGACCTACACCCTGGTTTTGCTGCAATGCTTGGGCTCTAGTGATCACTTGTACTGGTGTAGTGGAAGTCACGCTCCCTGTGGAGTCTACCACTAACCCAATAACATTGATAGGCGTGATTTTTGGCATATTGTTGGGGTTTTTTGGGCAATCTCGTAAGAGATGCTCTTTTCCACAATCTTGGCAAAAGCCTTGGATCGTCACTGACTGGTTTTGTGTAGGTGGAGGTAAGGGGCACTCACGAATGAGGTGATCTCCTTGACATCTGTAGCACGGTCCTCTTGGGAATGGAGGTCTTACTTGCCTAGGTTGAGGCCTAGGGTTGGGGTTTGCATACATGACGTTTGTGTAATCTGACTCCCAACTAGGTTCACTCGGTTCTTCACCATAGTAGGACTCGCCATGTTCTGGAGACTGCATGTAGTACGCCTGGGGACTATCAACATGTGTAGAATCAAAACTATGGTCACTCGGGTCACTTTCAGAAAGCAGTGGTGTTACAGGGACTATAGCTCTGTTCAGGTTTTCTTCTGCAACAGCATACTTTACTGGAATCACGTTAGCCGGAGCTGGGGGTTGTTGTGCTAACACAGGCTGAGGTCTTTGTTGGTTTTGGTATGGTTGCTGATAGGGTTGTTGTGGCCTGCCATATGGCTGTGGAGGGTACTGGTTCTGGTATCTTCCCTGCGGTGGATAGGGTTGAGGGTAAGTTTGCCTAACTGTTTGCTTATTGTAGGGGCAATCTTGTGCGGTATGATTGGTGTACCTTCGTTCTATGGTGCAATATTGGCTATTTGGATTGACCTAGGGTTGAGCCATAATGGGACACACGTTTGCCATATGGTCACCACCACACGTATAGCACCTCTTCGCTGGGTTAAACCTCGGAATCTGTTTGCTAGAGACGCCTAGTTTTTGGGCCACTTTCTCTGCGAGTTCCTCAATTGATGTGGATTGCGTGGAAGAGTGACTAGATGCACTATCTGAATCTTTGTAGATTTTGGAAAGCTCTAGTTCTTCCCCTAGGTTATCTTCGATGTCAATGCACATGCGTACACACTCTTCTATAGTCCTAGGGTCCTTCAGATACACATAGGATCTCAATTTCGTACTCAGCAATCCATCAAGGAATAAGGCTACTTGTTTGGCAGATGTGGGTAGCTCCGAAACAGGACATCTTTCAAGGTATTGCCTAAATCTTCTTCCTACTAGTCTCACGGTCTCTTGAGGGGTTTGCTTGAAGCTGTGAATCAGTGAGGAGGTATTGTGTCTTATGCCACTCTTAGAGAACTCTACAATGAAGGCTTCTAGGAGTTGGTCTATACACCTGAATTGTCGCTCATCCAATGGCTGAAACCATGTAAGTGCTGTGTTCCTAAGGGTTAGACCGAAGGCATTGTACTGTGTGAATAGATCCTCCACTTGTTCAGCTCTCAAGACTTGCTTGAATTCCGCCACATGATCATAGGGATCTCCTGTGCCATCAAAGTAATTCTTCATGGACTTAACCAGCTGGGTCGGTCTCAAGGTTCTTGTGTGCTCTCTAGGTCTCGGCAGAGGAAATCCATCCACATTTCTTTGATTCCTGTGGGCTCTAAGTATCTCAGGTTCTACTCTATTCGTCTCTGTCCTCGTTCTTTCTCTGCCCACTGGGTTGGCAAAGCTTACTTCTGGTCTATCTCTACTTCTGTCTCTTTGAGTTCCATGAGCTTGGGATGTTCTAGCTCCAGGGTGACCATAGGATACATTCGATCTTGGTTGGGGGAAAATGAATTCACCCTTCCAAGTGTAAGCATGCCTATCATTTTCTGTCACCACAAAGATCCTTTCCGAGGTGTGATCTAAGTAGGTCACTCTACCTGGGCTATCCGGATCCTTAAACTCATAGATCATGATATTTCCTATATCAGTTGGCTGATTAGATTTATACCTCCAAAAGGCTTCGTCAGTTTCTCGATTGAGGAGCAACTCTATGCTCTTGTTGTCTTGGGGAATCCACTCAGGTGTGATAATCCTAGTGAGAACAGATTTGCCTCGAGGGGTTCTAGGTTCTACACCCATGTTTCCTTGTTCCAAGTCACCTAAGTCCGCTTCTGAGATTACATTCCCAAATTCATCTGTCCTATCTGGGTGACTAGTGACTACATATATGGTTCCTTCTTTGTCCAGGTATGCACCATTTTCAAACTTGACTGCTGGGTGCTCTAGTCCTATGGATTGATCAGGATTCTTAATTTGTACCACAGATCTTCCTAGGCCGTCCTCATAGATGCTAGCACCTAATCGGTTGGTCCTAAGGTATTCCAGCTGTGTTTTGTAAGGGCCTTCTACCCTGTACAAATATGGCATTCCTAAACTTCCCGTAGGCCTGTCCATGCCTTGAGACATCTCTGACTCACTGGTCTCAGAGCTAGGGTAGTACGAGTGGTGGCTCAACTGCTGGACCCAAGACCTAGCAGTGTGGTTAACACTAGCCTCTGAAGACCTAAGGCTTTGTCTCTCCCTTACTAAATGTCGTCCTGATCTAAGGTTCATATGCCTATCTAAGTAGCCCAATTCTTTGCCCAGAGTACAACCTCGTTGCTGGTTACTTTATATTAGTCGCTTGGTTCTTTTTAGTTATTCCTCGTGTTTAAGGTCTTGTCTGATATTACGTCGTCAGGAATACTTGAATGTTCTTCGTGCTTTTAGGTTGATCGTTCCACGTTAGGTCCTTTTCCTTTATGTTATCGATAGTACAGAGATTAGGTTTTTAGCTTGAACTTAAGTTTTTAGGTAGTCTTCAACTTGATACCTGCCTATCGTCACCCTGACTTACTCCTACCTCTAGTCGTTCTTAGCTTAGGCTATGAATTGACAGAGGGGGTTAAAAGTTTCCAACCTTTTGTTTCCTGTTCGGTTGCCCTTGAGTGCCTAGGAAATGTGTTCCCAAGCTCGCACTTACACTTGCTTAGAACGCCTTTCGATGCTCTCAATAGATCTGTAAGAGTTCCAAAGTTAGCTTTGAGATTTAAGTTCCAAAGACAGAACCAATTATTTTCATTCCTGTAGCACAAACACAAACTTGCATAGTGATTTTCAAGAAAACAATCCTAAGGACCCCTGACTTTGATCCCCCTGGGTATGGTCAACTTCAAAATACCCTATCTGAAAATCAATGCATTATCTTTATAAAAAACAGTTGGGTGCGTGTAGTATATGCCACGAGCTTTCCAACAAGCCCTAGAGCTCAAAAAATTAATTTCGTATGAAAAAGTTATGACTGTTCAGGGTTTAGGGGGTTAAAACAAGATTCAATCTGGCCGACAGATCCTAGGATTTTCTCCGAATCACAAGTGTAGGAACCTCCCAAAATGCTAATAGATTGACTATTTTGCCCCAAAATTATCCCAACTTTTGAACAAAATCAAACCCTAATTTTTGGCCGAAAAGCCTGTCAATCGCGATCGACAGGTCTGTCAATCGCGATTGACAGAGGTGTCCGTCGGGGCTGTCAGTCGCGATCGACAGTGTCAATCGCGATCGATAGAGTTGGTCGTGGCTGTCAATCGCGATCGACAGTATCAATCGCGATCGACACGTTTTCCGGTTTTTTTGGCCGAAATTTCAGTCAATCGGGGGCCTATTAGTCGCGATGGACACGTGGCTACGGGTAAAAGTCAATCAATCGTGGAATTTCAGTCGATCGCGATCGACGGTGTCAATCGCGATTGACAGAGGTGTCGGTCGTGGCTGTCGATCGCGATCGACGGTATCAATCGCGATTGACAGGGTCCTACGTGGCAGTCAGTCGATTGTGGAGGTCTGTCGATCGCGATTGACAGAGTCTGTCGGTCGCGATTGACAGGGTCTGTCGGTCGCGATTGACAGAGGCTGTCGGTCGCGATTGATAGAAAACCTCGGAATTTTTCTACTGTTTTAGTGTTTTAGGATGTGCTCCTTGTGCTTGTTCTAGTGGTGCACTCAATTTTGTGAAAAGCCAAAAACTTCTGTCAGTCGCGATCGACAGAAGCCTGCGACCGCGAGACAGTTTTGATGATTTTCGTACCTGCGCAGGAAGCTGGGGGTGATGATTCGGCAAGAACCTGCAATGAAACTCAAGAAACATGCAAAATCCGCACACACAATATCGCTCTCTCGCTCTCTCTCACACGTGAAATGAGGGAAATGAGGTGGGAAAGGTGATATGATAAAAAAACAGAAATTTTCGCGATGATGGAGATGGAGGTGGGAGATGGTGATGATGATGATGGAAATGAAGATGGAGAAGAAAGTAAAAGAAAATCGATGAGAGTGAAGAAAATACCTACAACTCCAACGCGTCAATTCTACGTCTTACCATCACACGCTCGTCCTCAAAGCTCGATCCCCGGCAACGGCGCCAAAATTAGGTGTAGCTCAGTGATGAGTAGCACCTCCTTTAATGTCAATCCGGGAAGACGTGAGGATGGTATGAAGACCTCGAGCAACTGGCGGCACAAGTGCGTGAGTGAGAAGCACACTAGCATGCACACACATACACACACACGCGCACACACGGCAAGACAAAGAGTGAGAATCAATGGAGTTCTTCAATTACTTCCAAATGCTCTTACAAGTTCGTTTCAATTACAATCTAACCTCAAAAATGAGCTCTCTAGCTCTTTTTATAGTTTTTGGCTAAGTTTTGGCCCTGTCCAGACCTAGTGTCCGGCCTAGTTAAAAATTAGGTTCCAGGGCTCATTTGAGGGCTCAAACGATATCTAAAAAATACGAAAATTGGAAGGTAGATACTTCTAAAGCTCCTCAAGCTCAAGGACTCCTTGGCTTGCACAAAATGGAGCTACAAAAAGATGAATTGGTATTTACAATGGTGTTTAGTGATGAAAATCACTTTGAATGGGTGTAAAGGATTTGAAAATTTTAAAGGTCCATCTAGCTTTTCTGCATGATAACTCAGATTGGTTTGCAAACCATTTAATACTCGCTTGATAAAAAACTATAGTTATTTTTGTGCCAAAAAAGTAATGTCTCCATTTTTTTAGAGGGTGCACAATTGCATAAAGCACTTTTTCATAGGTAGAATAATTTCTTGGAGCTGGTTCTAAATTTCGACTTTCAAAAGCAATTGGCTGACCATTTTGATTCAAAAAACTCTTATCGCTAGATCACTAGCATCAGTTTCAACTACAAAGGGTTCATTTGGATCTACTATCTCTAGAATTGGGCCCAAAACTAAGGCTTTCTTAAGTTTATCCATACTTTCAGCCTATACTTTTTCCCACTTAGGACTTTTGGGTTTTCCTTTTAATTTTTCGAATAAAGGGATAGAGATTTTTTTGCAAAGTTTGGTAAATTTTTTCTGTAGTATCCTACTAACCCTAAAAATCTTTGGAGTTTTGTAACAGTTTTAGGGTGAGGCTAGTTAAGAATAATCAGGGCCTTTTTAGGATCTACTTGAATACCTTTCTCATATATAATGTTTCTAGGATATCTGATTTTTGTTGAAAAAAATCACATTTATCTTCTTTTCCAAACAATTTATTTTTCCTTAGAGCTTGGAAAAGTTTTTCAGATGTTCTAAATGAGACGCTGCATCCTGGATATAGACAAGAATGTCATCAAGGAATTCAACTATAAACTTTCCCAAATAAGGATTTAGTATGGTGTTCATTAGCATCATGAATGTAATGGAGGCATTTGTTAGTCCGAAAGGAAGGACTAAAAATTCAAAATGCCCATATTTAGTTTTGAAAGCTATTTTAGCAACATCTTCAGATATAATTCTAATTTGATGATATCCTTGATGGAGAACAAGTTTTGAAAATATCTTAGCCCCTTTTAGTTGATCAAATAAATCATCAATTCAGGGCTTCTGATATATATTCTTGATCGTAACTTTATTCAAGGCTTGATAGTCAATGCATAGTCTCATTGATCCATCCTTTCTCTTCACTAAGAGAATGGGTGTGCCTAGGGTGAAAGGCTAGTTTGAGTGAGTCCCTTATTCAGGTATTCCATTAACTATTTCTCTACTTCAGCTTGCTGGGAAAATTGGAGTCCATAGCGGGGTTTACATATGGGCTTACATGCACATGCATACATGCACATACATACACATGCATATGCATACATACATACACACACGCATACACCAACATATACATACACACATATGCATACACACACATACATACACATGCATACACACACATACACATACACACACATACACATGCATAGAGACACACACATACACTCACATGCATACATACACACACACGCATACACACACATGCACACACACACATACAAATACACACACATATGTATACACATGCATATAGACAAACACTTACACATATACACACACATACGCACATATACATACACATGTATACACATGCATATGCACACACACATCCACACACATATACATCCACACACATATACATACACACACATACACCCATGCACATACACACACATGCATACACACACATATACATACACATGCATACACATGCATACACATACACACACATACACATATACACACCTATACATACACACCCATAGAGACACACACATACACTCACATGCATACATACACACACATGCACACACATACACATACACACACATATGTATACACATGCATATAGACACACACTTACACATATACACACACATAGACACATATACATGCATATGTATACACATGCATATGCACACACACATCCACACACATATACATCCACACACATATACATCCACACACATATACATCCACACACATATACTTCCACACACATATACATACACACACACATACACCCATGCACATACACACACCTACACACACATATACAGACATACACATACACATACACACACATATACATAACACACACATACATATATACACACAAACCCTCACATGCATACGTACATTGCAGTGTTCCTCCAATCACAATCTCATAATCACATGAATACAAAGAAACCTCCTATGTAAAAATTAGACATGACAATAAATGGAATGATCAAGAATGAATTAAGTCTAGTTGAAAAATCAAATACAATATAGTAACCTATCTTAATGAATTGCATGCTGCAATATATAATCAGTAGCTTCAAGATGAAGTCTCATCCTCTCGACCATCCTAGAGCTATAACAATCTCAATCTCATTTGCATTCGCACTCCCAATCACACTCTCACTCACAATCTCAATCTCAATCTCAATCATAATAGATCATTCTTCCTAATGCCATTGAATGATGATAAATAAGTGTTCCTCAAGAGTAACTTCTTCTCAATCTAGAACTCAGCATCATTATCTTTATCATCAAATGTCAGTCTGAACTTCATTATCAAAGTCTTGCAGAATCCTGGCAAGTGAGCATGATTCTTTTGGGATCTAAGCAAGGTATCGGAGTCATTCGCCCAAGTAAATTATTTCACCATAAAATCCATAACTAACACAATGTTCTTTATCATATTTAGCAGGTAACAAATCTAGAACGTTGGCCTAAATGCAACATCCTAAACAAGGTATGATACAATGTGCCAGCCCTTGCTAGAAGAAGGTGACTCTAATGACTTCAGAGAAGAAGAAGAGAACGATGATGATCTAGAGTCCATTGTGATGGATAGTTGCTTTCTTTTAGAGAAGCACTATCTAGAAGACATAGGAGTATTTACACAAAAAAAAGAAGAACCTCTCACAAGCATCAAAACAGTAATTTCAAAGGATGGGAGTGAAGGTAGTAAAAAGAAAAAGAAGAGAAAAGTAGTGAAACAGGACAAGGAGGAACCATTGTTCGAAGTACCAGAAAACTTCAAAAAATACGAAGTTGAGGACCGAAAAATTTTGGTACGAATGCCTAAGAGAGAGGCCACAATAGGAGAAGCATATGATAACAAAGAAAAGACCAAAAAAATCGTAGTCACCATCGAAGAGAACGAAGAGAGATGTACATACATAGGAGATGACCTAAGTAAAGAAGAGGAAGTAGAGTTGGTAGCGTTATTAAGGGAATACAGGGACGTGTTTGCATGGCACTATAAAGACTTGAAGGGAGTAGATAAAAAAATTTGCTCTCATATGATCCCCATGACCGCTGACACCAAGCCCACCAAACATAAGCCCTACACATATAATGACACTTATGCAGCCAAAATAAAAGAAGAATTTGATAGATTGATTGAAGCTGGATTGAGCATACTGAATGGGTGTCCCCCATTGTAGTGGTGCCCAAGAAGAATGGAAAGTTACGTGTGTGTATTAACCTTAAAAAAGTTAATGCCGCCACGATAAGAGATAGTTATCCGCTTCCAATCACTGAACATCTATTGGAGCTGGTTGCAGGCAAGGAAGTTTATAGCTTCCTTGATGGATTTTCAGGTTACAATCAAGTAGCCATTGCCCCAGAAGATCAACATAAAACAGCTTTTGCCACAGAGTGGGGGATCTTTGCATTTCGGGTGATGCCATTTGGCCTCACCAATGCACCTGCAACCTTTCAATGGCTCATGTGCCATGTCTTCAAAGAGTTCTTGCGAAAGAGCTTAGAAGTATATGTGGATGATTTATGCGCTCATTCCCAAGAGCAAAGATACCACATCCCTGAGCTCAGACAGATCTTCAACAAGTGTAGAGAATATCGAGTGTGTCTGAACCCAGAGAAGTGTGTGGTCATGGTACGTCAAGGTAAAATCTTAGGTCACATTGTCTCTAAGAACGGAATATCAACATATGAGGACAAGGTAAAAGCCATAGCGGAGTTGCCGAGGCCAAGGAGTGTTAAAGAGGTACAAGCCTTCATGGGCCATTGTGGATATTACCGTAGGTTTATTCACATGTATGCAATTATAGCTAAGCCTCTTTGTGCCTTGTTGACGAAATTTGAGTGGAATGACGAATGCGAGAAGTACTTCAATGAGCTGAAGAGCCGCTTGTGCACAACACCAGTATTGACCACTCCGGACTGGCATAAGAAATTCCATGTACACGTGGATGCATCCAATTATGCAATAGGATGTGTGCTGTCACAACCAACTGGTGAAGGGAATTTAGATTTGCCTATAACATATGCTAGCAGGCAATTGAATGCTGCTGAACGAAACTACATCACAACCGAAAGAGAAGGTTTAGGCATGGTATTTGCTGTGAAGAAGTTTAGACATTATCTATTGGCCAACAAGTTCAAATTTTTCACTGGTCATCAAGCTTTATTATACTTGGTCCATAAACCTTGCAATACAGGATGTCTAGTACGATGGTTCTTCTTACTAATGGAATATGACTTTGAAGTGGTTGTTAGGAAAGGTAAGACCCACCTCAGAGCAGATCACCTTTCTCGCATCACTTCAGGCGAGTCACCGCAAGGAGTGTCTGATGAATTGCCTGATGCTTATCTGTTCAATTTAGAAGTTGTTCCTAAATGGGCAAATAAGTTGGTACCAGTCCTAACCTTTGGACCCGCAAATAAGAATGTAAAAACAACCAAAGATGAGATTGTAAAATCACAAAAATATCAAATATTGGCAGGAAGTATGTACAAACAAGATACAGAGGGTGTATTAGCTTGTTGTGTCGAGGATGATGAACATAGTAGTTGGTTGCAACAAGCCCATGAAGGATTTCTAGGGAATCACTATTCTAAACAACAAACATTGCAAAATCTAGAACGTTTAGGAGTGTATTGGCCTAGTATAGACAAAGAAATTCATGAGTGGATCAAGAATTGTCCAATGTGCCAAAAGAGACCCCCAGTGGAGCATGCGACCCTTTATCACGTGTCATTAATTCTAGACTGGAGTGCTCCATTGGTAGAATTCATGAGATCGGGAACCTTACCCAAGGAGGCTAGTCTAGCAAGGAAACGAAGCATGGACCAAGAGGCTAAAGACTATGCCTTCGTAGGAGACAACCTATATAGGAGAGGAAAAGATGGTTACTTAAGATTGTGCGTTCACGAATCAGACTACTTGAAAGTCTTAGAAACTGCCCATAGCAGTGTCGCAGGCGGACATTTTGGTCCTGATCGAGTAATTAAGACTATTCTATTCTCAGGACTTTGGTGGCCCACTCTTCATATGGATGCACATACCTATATGAAGAAATGTGACACATGCCAACGTGCCTAGTACCCAATTAGAAAAGATGAGATGCCTTTGAGGCCAATGATGGGAGGATGTGCATTCTCGAAGTGGGGCATAGACTTTGTAGGTCCTATTAACCCCCCAGCTAGAAACTCCCATGCAGAATACATTATTGTAGCCACGGACTACCTTACAAAGTGGGCAGAAGTCAAAGCCACAACGAAGAATGATGCTCAAACAACGGCAAAGTTCTTATTTGAGAATGTGTTCACGAGATACAGACTACCAATAGAGTTAGTAAGTGATAGAGGCACACAGTTCTTGAATGAAGTAATCGAAAATCTTCTCCAAGAATTCTTGGTGATACATAAGAAATCTGCCCCCTATCATCCACAAGCTAACGGACAAGCTGAGAGCACAAATAAGATCCTATGTAATGTATTGACAAAACTAGTAAATAACAAACGCTCTGATTGGGACAAACAACTTCATCATGCTGTTTGGACCTACGGAGTTGCCTATAAAACGGTACTCAATGCCACCCCATTTCAGATGGTCTTCGGACAAAATGATGTGCTACCATTGGACTTCCTAATCCCAACTTTAAAAGTAGCACAAGAGCATGACTGGAATGGACACGAGTTATCCTCGAGGATCTTTGATTTAGAACGCTTAGGTGAGACAAGGCTACGAGCAGCGGCAGGCATCTATGCTGCAAAGAAACGGCAAAAGGCATACTTCGATGCACACATCAAAGATAAAGGCTTGAAAGAGGGAGACCTAGTGTTGGTTTATACATTAAAGCAACATGCCCGTAAATTGGAAAAAAGAGGATATGGACCCATGATCATTAACAGAATTTCCACTAGCGGTGCAGTTCAATTGGCCACACTAGAAGGTGATATCTTGCCCAACTATATCAGTGGTTGTCGAGTCAAGATATATCAAGAGCCTCTTACAGCGGATATGCTACAGAGACTCAACACTGCTAAGAAGCAGAAAGAAGAAGAGTTAAGGGTTAGAGAAGAAGCACAGGCAGAGGCTAGAGAGTGCATTAGGAGAAATAAGTTAAGACGCCTAGGCCTAGATATCGATAGTAAGGCCCCAAGATACCACATGGATATGTGTCAAACATCAAGTGCAATTGCTTCTCGAATAATTGATCGACGTCCCTTTGTGAACATCGTAGTAGGACAAGGGAAGAATGCAAGGACTGTGAGAGCATTGATTGACTCAGGTGCAACAATTAGTGCAGTTAGACTTTCATACTGCCAAGACTTGCAATTGAACATAAAGCCTATAGAAGCCTATCTCATAGGTTTGGAAGGTGTGGAAACCCCTTGTTTGGGAGAGGTGGAACTTCCTATCCTTCAAGATGTTCCAATGAAAGTGAAAATGCTAGTATGTCATGATGAAGACATTATAGAGCCACTTGTCCTGGGTCAAGATTGGATTTACGACCATGCAATCAACTTGAACCTACGACATCAACTCCTTCAAGTTGGGGCACCTAAACAATGTATCACATTAGAATTAGAGAATTGCATGCGCACAAAGCCAAGTAGCACACATTCTCTTAGTTCTTCCAAAACTAATCTTCGTAAAGAAAATGTCGTGTGTGTCAAAAACCCTACGAAGCACAAGGACTCAATCATGGAAGCAAAAGCTCAAAGGCCAGCAAACCCCTCTTCTTCTTCACATACTAATGCAAGTGTAACTCGACCAAAGGGGCAAGCAAAAATGACAACTGCTATATCAAGTAGACAGACAAAATTCAAGAAGAAAGAAGCTCAGGGCATGAAGCAAATTTGGGTGCGAAAAGGAGAACAACCACCAGCCTTGCCAAACCCTTCCCAGTCAGGCAAGTCAACCATGCTAAAAGAAGCACCAAGAAACGAGGACCAGCTCAATCCTACAGTCTTCGACACATTTGGGTACCAAAGCAATCGAGGGAGGCCGACCATAATAACGTACAAATTTGGGTGCCAAAGAAGTTAGTTGCAGCTCAACAAGGGCAATTACAAATGTGGGTACCCAAGACACTCTTACATGCGCAAACACCACAAATCTCCCTCACAAGCACAGTTTCCACAAAGACGCCAAGGAGAAGCAAGGGTCAACACCAAGCACAAAGAACCCAAGCAGATCAACCCACCTCTTCGACAAACATAAAAAGGCAACCAAAAAGGGTATGGGTGTGGAAGCCCAAAGTACCACTAGCTTCCAGAGAGCCAACGAGCCAACAACGATGGATACCGAAATTCAGAAACCATCCAAAGATACAAAGGACAGAGCTTATGTCTATAGGGTCAAATACCATCCTGAAATGGATCCCTATAAGAAGGATTACATCAAATCAAGATCCACTAGCGACCTCGAACAAAGACTGCCTCAACATCCACCAACCACATTGAAAACCTCCATGTGCAACAACCATGTGCCTTTGGCATAACCTTGTCTTTTGCACCATTCAGGTCATGCATTTCCAAAGTATGCATTAATATAGGGCCACATTACACGGCCGTGCATAGACACAATTGAGGAACCCAGGCACATGTGACACATCTGACTTATGTAAAATATTTTATTGATACTAACACCTTTTTCTTGTTTTATTCCACTGTTAAAAAAAAAAACAAAAAAAAAGAGAGAACGAGATTGTGCGCTTGAAGAATCTCCAATGCGAACCATCAACAATGGAAGACAAGCTGATGGTCAATCACCATGATAGAAGTACAAAACGAAGAGTTGAAGATCGATGGAACTTTCACCATGGTAAGAATTGTATGTTTCAACAACAACATGACCATGAACAATTAGGGAACCTCTTCATCGGCATACCCTTGAGCACTTAAGCTCAAGAGCCAACTTCTTGCACCATAATTCTTCCAATGCATTTCCCAAGTATGTGTGCATAGGGCCACATTACAAGGCCATGCACAAGGCACATATCTTGTTAAACCCATGCACTAATGCACTTACCCATCATCCATTATGGGTTACAAGTACTTGGCATAAAAACGAGGAAAGCCATCTTTGGCAGAACCAGAGGACATCATGGTGACAACTGCAAGAGCACAATCACAAAGACACCATCAAGCTGGCGTACAGGGAAGAAGTCCATACAAAGGTAGCAATGACAAAATGATGAACCAGACAACTGCCCAAGCTACAATTGGAAGATGGACCACTCTTATGGATACATGATGGACACTATCTCTCCATACACTACATGGAACTACCACTACAACAAGGGTCTGTCTGGGACGACAGACTCTAGAGGGGGGGGAGTGTTGACGGTCAAGGTCACACACAAGCAGCGAAGCGCATCAATGAAGTGGGACACACTAAAGAAGAAGGAGCATGTAGGGGCTCCAAGAAGCACATGTCAATTTTTCAGAAGAAATCCCTATAGATATAGTGATGTTTTATCACTAAAAACCATTGTAAATACCATTTTATATTTTTAGAACTCCATTTTGTTCAAGCCGAGGAGTCCTCGAGCTTGAGGAGTATTATAAGTATCATCCTACCAGTTTTTCATAATTTTTAGACTCTGTTTGAGCCCCCAAATAAGCCGTGGAACCTATTTTTTAACTAGGCCGGACATTAGGTCTGGACAGGGCCAAAACTACTCAAAAAACTATAAAAAGGGCTGGAGAGCTCATTTTTGGGGGTTGGCTTGTTGTAGATTTCAGTTTTGTAAGAGAGTTCGTTTGTAATCGAAGTCCTTCCATTGTTCCACTCTTTGCTCTTACCTTGTGTGTGCGTGTGTGTATGTGTGTATGCTTTCACTCACTCACTTGTGCACTTCACTTGCTCTTGGTCTTCATACCGATCCTCATGTCTCCTCGGATTGACATTTATGAGGTGAAGCTCCTCACGTTGGTACTTGCCATTGTGCTAGAGTGACACATCATATTTTGATCGCATAGCAACCATCCAATTTTTTGAATTTTGTGCTTCATCAAACAAAAGAGGATCATTCTCATCACAAAGAATAGAGTAGCATAGCAATCTGATGCAAAAGAAGCACTATGAGAGCCTGCACGAGTACAATATGACAGAGGTGCATCTAATTTGCTATCTCACGAAGTGTGCACCAACCATTTAGGCATAGTTTTTGCCTCCTCTATATTTGTTCTCTCATCAATAAGTGCATCATGTAAATCTCCATAAAAAATGGAATGATCTACATCATAATGTGAAGCTTGTAAAGGTTGAGAAATTGCCTCATTTGGACCAACACTAGACTATCCACCTATAAAAAGAGGCAGCAAACTGTGATACATATCTTTGGAGCTAACTGATGTCTCCTTAGCATCTTCCACAAAAATAAAATCATGGCTAAACAAATTGCGTTTAGTTTGTGGATGATACATATACATACAATAGCCTTTGCTTTCAAAACTATATCCAACAAAATTCATTTTACTACTTTATCATCCAATCTCTTGTGTTGTTTTTTAGGCACTAATGCATATGCTAGATAACCAAAGACATGCAGGTGAGCAATAGATGGCTTGCAACCATGCCATGCATCATATGGACTCATAGATTGCAATGCTTTGGTGGGACATCCATTAAGTACATATGTTGCACACATAAAAGCCGCAAGCTAGAAACTATGTGGTAAAGCCTGGCTCTTGACCATACACCTTGCCATCTCCATGAGTGACTTGTTCTTCCTTTCAACAACTCCATTCTTTTGAGGTGTGTACAACACTATACATTGATGTTTTATCCCATGTTCAATGAGAAATGCACTAAAATTAGAAGACATATATTCCCCCCCTCGATCAGAATGAGGGTGTCCATTTTACATGTTGACAGATTTTTAGCCAAAGCAAAAACTATTTGAAGCACAAAAACACTTTTTTCTTTCAATGGATATACCCATGCATACCTGGAAAAATCATCATTGAAAGTCACGAAGTAAAGATAGTTCCCAAAATAAGGTGTTTGCATAGGACTATAAACATCACTATGAACAAGCTGTAATTTTTGAGTAGCTCGTATTGAACAATCTTTTGGGAAGGAGGAAGATTGCATTTTGCCCAAAATATAGCCTTCACAGAGATGTTTACCTACTGCCTCAAGTTTGGACAAAGAGGACACCATTTCAAATTTCTAAAGGTGTAGCAAACTAGCAAAATTCAAATGACCAAAGTATGCACCAAAGCTTTGCATCTGACATAGCCTGAGAATCTTGAACTACACATGCTAAATCATTCACAAATTTTGCATAATCTATGAGCTTATACAACCCATGACATAAAATGCCAGAAGCAATAATGATGTTGTGTTGCAGAGTAAACGAGCACAAAAGAGGAGCCCCCAAAAATTTTCAACTTATGAGCAAAATTTTTCTTCTTCAAAATCCTTTTAAAAGCCCTTGAAGCTATGTAAATGCACTAGAGGAGTCCTCTAGATGCATAAGCCCAATCATTCTATCATAATCCTTGTAAAATATTAGGAAAATAGATTTACTCAATAGAAGTGCCGGTCTCTTGTAAAGAACTTTTTGGCCATTGAGAGCTTTGAAGAAGATTTTCGAATTTGCTTTTTTCCTACTGATTTCCTTCTTCTCCAAGATCTTTTGTGTGTGTGTGTGTGTGTGTGTGTGTAATGCTTGAAATGTGTGTGTAGGAATGTTGTCTACCCCTTCCCATCGCTTGTGAGCTGTTATAGTGTGTGTGTGAGCCATAAAGAGTTGTGGAGCGAGTGTTGGTGTTTCCCGCCATTCACTATTTTGCTCATAACTTGAAGCATGTTTGTCAGATTCGACTAGAGATACACCAATAGATGTGTCTCATCGAGAGCTTCCAAAGAACCTACTATTGACCATATTTAGAGTTCGGAGCTGAGAGAAAAGTTTGAATTTATGCTTACCACTGTAAATGGTATCGCGGCATGCATTTTCAGAGGATTAGTGAGTTGGAGAGGTAGTTGAGACTAGTCACATGCATTATAGCTTAGATACTTCATGTATGATCATGTGTGCACATGTCTTCATACACTTGGTTCATTTGGTTCCTCGGATTGATAATTAAACGTGTATTAATCCACCACTATATGCACTTGTGGGGCGATTGAGGTATAGTCTCATCAACACAAGTCCCTGAGGCTTCATGACTTAGGTACGCACGTTTTTGACGTTGTTGCTGGGGAAGGCCCAACCAAGGTGCCTTCATGATGGTTATAGCTCTAGAGTGAAGGAATCGTACTTGTAGAGGTGAATTCATTTAGTGGCAAGTCATTAAGTACTTCAACACTTGTTACTTCACACTTTTAGAGTGTGTGTAATGAGTTTTTAGGTTTAGGGTTAGGAGTGAGGAAGTAAGGGGAGAGTTAGGTTTAGGGAAGGGAGAGAAGTGAGGAGAGGTTAAGGGGAAGAGGAGAGAAGATATAGACCTAAAGGGTGAATGAACTTAAGATCAGGATGGGTGCTAAGTAGCTGAAGAAGCGTCATGTCATCGATAGGGAGTGCAGCCCAAGCGAGCCATCACTCGATCTACTTGGACACCTCTAGTGACTTAGAGGAGGAACTACCCATGGCCTCAGAGGACATGCATGGTTTTGTTCCTAGAGAGAATTTTATGTCAACCGTAGAGGGTGAATACCGCACGTCTCTGCAGTATGTGTCCACTAATCAGCAAGGAATCCCTATTTACCTTGATGGATTAAATAGGTCGGTCGCAAGAATGGTAAATTCTACCGAGTCAGCAATAGTGCCAAGACCCGCAGTTAAGTACGAAGGAGGAGTTTACATGGACAAAATAGGTCAAATCTACGTAGTGACGGAAAACCTAGATCAAATCAATGAGAGAGGAGAACTAGAGGGACAACAAAATTCTGGGAATCTAACCCTGAAGAACTTGTGACTACCCCAAGGGGCAAATCTGTGGTGACTCAAGTCTTGAGAGAGGATTTGATACCTCAAGATGATTACCTGTTGGACGTATACCTAATCCACAGGTCAGACCTGCTGTTACAAATTGATTCACTCATCCAAGGACAGGAAGTAAGCCCAATGACTATCTATGAGTTGAAGGATTCGGAAGATGAGTCTAGAGTCGCATACCTAGACCAAAACCAAAGAAGGTATTGGCCATTAGATGAAGTCGATAGGTCTCAATTGAAATACATGGGATTGCTTGTATTCCCTCCTCGAGAGCAGGCAACTATCTCCCATAACCCTTTTGGAACCCATCAAGGAATAGAGAATACAATGTCAGGACACACAAGCCAGTGAAGTATCCCCAACCAAACCCATGTGTAGTTCACAATTCCAGGAATGCATTCACACAACCTGACCAACTCAGGGGTAGGTAACATGAACTGTCCACCCATCAGACCAAGGCCACAACCAAGTGCACAACTAGGAATGCATCCAATTAGACCAATTATTCCTATAATGCCCAGACCTCCCGAATCTATAAGAAGGTTGAGACCAATTCAAGTTGCTAAACGTATGAGAAATCACTATGATGGAACGGGAGAACCATACAATCACATAACAAAATTCAAACAAGTGTTATGCGTAGAACAAGTGGATGATTTCTTTGTGCAGTATGAGTCCTTTGGACCAACCCTCACAAGAACAACCTTGGCTTGGTTCCAACCATTGGATCCAAATCATTTTGGAAATATTGAACAATTTTTCCAAGAGTTTATTGGAGAATTTACTAAACGAGGGATTAAACACAACTCATCATCCTTAATTCATAGTTTCAAACAAAACCCAAATGAAACTGTAAAAACAGCTGCCCGAAGGTTTAACCAATATGTTAACAGATGTCCAGTAACAAAAAGATCCTCCCAACAAAAAAGGATATCACTATTCTTAGATGGATTGACTAATGGAACCTTGAGAACTTTAGTTTATGTGAAACGGCTTCAGACATTGAGTGAGTGCCTCGAGCAATGCATCGACCTAGAAGACAACCTAGCTGATGACCTCAAAAGTTCATCGAGCTCTACTAAATTAGAGGACACTAGGAGTACATTGACGACTAGTTCTAGTAATATAGAGGAGCTAGCAGAATTGGTAGCTAAGAAGTTAGGAGTTCATGGACATAGAAATTACCAGAACCCACTAATGAGAATGCCAATGCTAAGGAGATGCAGCTTGTGTGGTGGAGATTATCCATCTCATATGTGTACAAGAGGAGGAGTAGGCATGCAACAATCTTATCCATAAAATAGGCAACCACCCCAAGGAACCAACCTATATTGTCATATTGAGCAGAAATATACCAACCATGCTCCTAAAAATTGCTCATTTAATAGGCAGCCAAGGCTAGTGAATCAACCCCAGTATAGGCCTTACAGATACCCTCCCAGAGAACAAGGAAGAGAGATCCCGAGATACAACCCCTATCCAGGCCCACAAGGAGCATCCAGACCTTATGAACAAGGAGGATATGGACAACCACAGCCAGTTTTAGGACAACAACCACCCCTTCCACAAAATGTAGTGCCAGTCAAATACACCTAACCAGAGGAGAACATGGAAAGAGCCATAGTACTAGCTACGCCTTTAGCTAGTGCAAAAATAACAAATCAGGGATACGAGCAAGCCCAAAGAGAATACTACCCCTATGATACCAATCTTGTTGAGTATGAACAAATCTATGACCAACAATATTATGGTTATGAAGGATATGACAATCCCTGTGGACCAAAGTAGGTGAATTTAATGTACATTGCACCTAAGGCACCAACACTTATGAAACCACCCATTAGAACACCTATGCCAAAAGGTCCATGCTATAGATGCGGAGGAGATCATTTCATAAGAGAATGCACTGTGCTATACAACCCACCACCACCTAAAACATGGGAAGGGTATTGCAATGAGTGGAAAAAAACATCTATTTAGTGATTGCCCAAAGAATCCCAATAAGACTCATAACACTACACAGATCAATGTGATCAAAGTGATTGAATCATCGGGAAGTGGTAAAGAATACATAGTACAATTAAAAGCCATTACTCGAGCGCAAGCCAAAGAACAGGAGATGAAGAAATTAAATTCCAAACAAGAGATGAATAAGGGTCTAGAGCTAAAGATACAGGTAGTTGAAGATTTGTAAGACCCATGTGAGAGTAACCAAACCAAGAAAACGCAAAGTTGGAAGACTAGAAGGGAAAAAACTTAAGAATAAATGGGTGGAGAAGAAAAATAGAGGACAAGAAATATATAAAAGGAAGTAGAAAACCTCAGGAACAAAAAGTGCAAGATAACACATCACCTAAGTCCCAGACCCAGAACCCAGGCAGACCAGGACCAATCCTAGCATATCCAGTACCAGACGACCTGGACATGTGGTTGAAAGAGTATCAATCCAAAATCACGACTAGACGAGTATACAACAACACGAGAAACTCTACCCACAAGGGGAGCTAGAAAAGGAAAGATTAGCGATATGTAGAAAGCTCATAGAGGTAGCTCAAGACTTCTTAGAAAAGACTATCCTAGTCCTCCCAAAAACAAGAGTACAGGAGAGCCAATTCAATGAATGTTTGAAAGAGAACGATAAAAAATCACCCAAAACACCTAAAGAGAAAACTAGTGAGGAAGAACAACATAGCACTCAACGTGAGCCAACTTCTATAATCCCTGAACTAGAAGCCAAGTGGCCACAAGATGTGTGGGCTAAGATTCAGAAAGATCGATGGAAAAAGAACGAGAGTTCAAGACCACCCTTTGATGAACTAGACATTGAGGAAACCCAATCGACTCAAAATTTAGAAGAAGTATATGAAGAAGTTTCTATGTTAGATGGAAATAGAGAGGAAGTACATAGATTTGCCACTCTACCTAACTATATGAGAGGATACGAGAAAGGGTCTATAGTCTTCCACGCCCCCTCAATTCAAGGCAAAGAAGATGGGTCTTTAGGTAAGACCTCACACAATCTAGTAGAGCTCAAGAAGACCAAGGTACAATGCCTCTTGACCATGGAAGAGTTACTACGAGCCAAACCATAGTTATGGAACCCATTAGCGGGACAATTGAAATTAGAAACTAGAGAGGCGACTAAGGAAAATAAAGAAATTGGAATCCCATCTACTATACAAATCCACATTGACAAGGTCGAAGAATTCAGTGAAGGAGATGAAGGAAATACGTGCCTACCCATCACATTTAATGGATATATGACTAAAGCCATTTTAGACACCAGAGCGGGAGTAGGCATAGCCACCAAAGAGATTTGGGAAAAATGGGGAAAACCAGCCCTACAACCCACACGTATGAAGCTTCAATTAGCAGATGGCCATGTGGAGAGATCCTATGAATATTGGAAAAGATCAAGTTGACTACCTACGGAGTAGAATTCGACCACACTCTAGCCATATGTCAATTTGGAAAGGCAAATAATTACGAAATGATATTAGGACGACCTTCTATGAGACAACTCAAGGTAGTACAAGACTGGGGAAGAGATGCTTTATACCTACAACATCAGTTGAGCCACTACCAAGATAATTTTTCATACATTTTCATATAGGGATGTACCCCCACTTACAATGGAATCCCATACACAAGGAAGAGGATGATTTGTCAATTCACAGTGCAAGTTCAAGTGACCAATCATGGATGCACAAAGATGCTCAATTGTGGATGTGAAAGGAAGCAAAACGGGAGGAAAATCAAACTCAATCATGGCATATTGGAGATCAAAATTATCGACCCATAGATGATCCTATGTATATGCCTCAAGTTTTCTCGAATGAAGCATTCGAACACACAGTTGGATGGAGATTTTAGCAACCTTAGACATGTGTGTAAATGAAGAAGTGTTAACTATGAATGGATGTGTAGATGAAGAAGGTTATGATGCAAGTTTTTACATGGTAGTCCTTCAAGAAGTAGAGGCAGGAGAAGTACTAGAAAAAGAATGGAAGGAGTACAAAAGCATAGAAATGGAGCCAGGATTCGATTCGGAGGAATGGTATTTAGAAGAAATCCAAGCCAAGAATGAGAGAGGAACACCCAAGGTATTAGCCATAGAAGCAGCTCAGACAAGACCAAACAATGAGGAAACATTAACCCAGACCTTTTTGAAGTCGCAGAGCACTTCAAAACATATGAAGTAGAAGAGAGGAAGATAGATATTCAAATGCCCAAAAGAGAGGCTAGAGAAGAAGAAGCTTATGATAACAAGGAACAAACGAAGAAAGTGATAGTGACCATGGAAGATGGAGAAGAGAGATGTACGTACATTGGAAAGAAGTGTCACCCGAAGAGGAAGAGGAAATGACAAACCTAATTCGAGAATATCGAGATGTCTTTGCATGGACCTACAAGGACCTCAAGGTGTAGATCACTCCATTTGTTCCCATAGAATTCCAATGACACCTGATGCAAAACCATCAAAGCAATGCCCTTATTCTTATAATGATGTCTATTCAGCAAAAATTAAGGAGGAGATAAACTGTTGGCAGTCGGATTCATTTATGAAATAGAACACACAGATTGGGTGTCAGCATTAGTGGTCGTACCCAAGAAAAATGGAAAATTAAGAGTGTGTATTAACCTAAAGAAAGTAAATGCAACCACGATCCATGATAACTACCCATTACCTATCACTGATCACCTCTTGGAAGGAGTTGCAGGTAAGGAGGTCTATAGCTTCTTAGATGGATTCTCAGGATACAACCAAGTAGTTATCGCTATGGAGGATCAACATAAGACAACATTCGCAACTGAATGGGGAGTCTATGCTTTTAGAGTGATGCCATTTGGACTCACCAACACCTTTGCTACTTTCCAACGGTTGAGTGTCATGTATTTAAGAAATTCCTAAGGAAGAGTATGGAAGTATACATAGATGACTTATGCACATACTCAGGTCAGAGAAACAAACACATTCCGAAATTACGAAGGATAGTTGGGAAGTTTCGGCAATATCGAGTGTGCTTGAATCCTAAAAAATGTGTCTTTATGGTGAGACAAGGAAAGATCCTAGGACATATAGTATCTAAGAATGGAATTATACGGACGAGGATAAGATTAAAGTACTCTTAGAGCTACCAAGACTAAAAAATGCGAAGGAAGTACAAGCTTTTATGGGCCATTGTGGATACTATCATAGATTTATCCACATGTATGCCATAATTGCTAAGCCGCTATATGGATTATTAACCCAATTTATGTGGACAAACGAATGCAAAAAAGCGTTTAATGAAGTGAAAAGACGATTAAGTATGGCTCCTATTTTGAAGATACCCAAGTGACAATCCATGTAGATGCCTCCAACTACACAATAGGATGCATTCTAGCTCAACCCGTAGACGAAGGAAAATTAGACCACCCTATTGCATATGTGAACAGGCAATAAACCAAGCGGAAAGAAATTATACCACCACGGAACGAGATGTTTTAGGAATGGTGTATGCTGTTAAGAAATTTAGACACTACCTTCTAGCTGACAAGTTCAAGTTTTTCATCGATCATCAGGCCTTGTTGTACCTAGTCAATAAGCTCTGTAATATAGGAAGACTAGTGGGATGGTTTTTGTTGCTGATGGAGTTTGATTCAAAGTAGTGGTCAAAAAAGGAAATACACACATGAGAGTCGATCATCTGTCCAGGTTAACTGATGGAGAACCACCCAACGGAGTGGCAGATGACGTACCAGATACATATTTTTTCAACTTAGAAGTATGTCCGAAGTGGGCAGAAAAGTTGATTCCTATACTCACACATGGACCACATCATAGAATCAACAAGGATGCTAGGAAAGGATTTCTACAATCCCATTATTTGCACATTGTGGCAGGAAGTGTGCACTATAAAGAACCCAATGGTGTAATGTTAAGGTGTGTGGAAGAGATTGAATAGAAGAAATTAATTGAGCAAGCTCATGTAAATCGATGGAGAATGCATAAGGGAGCTCATGGAACACTAAGAGAATTAAAACTATTTGGAATGTATTGGCCAAATATGCCAAAAGATGTTCATGAGTACATTAGTAGTTGCCCAAAATGCGAGGAAAGTACTCCAAAAGACCACACATCTTTACAATTCTCTACAATAGCACCAAATTGGAGTAGGACATTGGTGAATTTCTTAAGAACATGTGAGCATGAGGAAGGAGCAAGTCCAACTAGAAAGCGATCCCTAGAAGAAATGAGTAAGGACTACATTATAATGGGAAGGCAACTATTCAAGAGAGGAAAGGATAATCAGCTACGACTATGTGTACATGAAGGAGAGTACTTACCTATTTTAGAGATGGCACATGCAGGCACTGTAGGAATGTCTAGCCAAAAGAACTATAAAAATGATTCTCTTTGCAAGCTTGTGGTGGCCAACTCTACATATGGATGCAGATACTTATGTGCGAGTTGTGAGGTGTGCCAAAGAGCCAAGTATCCTATTAGGAGAGATGATATGCCTTTGAGACCCATGATTTGTGTGAGAGCCTTTTCAAAATGGGGCATTGATTTCAAAGGCCCTATTAACCCTCCAACCAAAGGATCACATGCTGAGTATATAATATTGGCAATGGACTATTTGACGAAATGGGTAGAAGCAAAAGAAACTAGAAAGAATGATGCTCAAACCACAACGAAGTTTCTCTTTGAGAACATATGTACTCTTTTTGGACTACCTATGGAGATCGTAAGTGATAGAGGAACGCACTTCATCAACGAAGTGATAGAATCCTTGATGAACGAGTTCCTAGTAATTCATAAAAAATCAGGCCCATATCACCCTCAAGCCAATAGTCAGACAGAGACTTCCAATAAAGTATTATGTACCGTGTTGACAAAGATAATCAACAACAGAAGGTCAGATTGGGACAAACAATTGCATCATGCAATTTGGGCCTTCCGAGTGGCTTACAAGATGGCCATTGGAACTACTCCATTTAACCTAGTTTATGGGCAAAATGTGATCTTACCCATTGATTTTTTAGTACCTACTCTACATGTAGCACAATAGTATGAGTGGAGAAGCCATGAACTATCCAAGAAATTAGAGAAAATTGAGAAATCACACACAAGATTATAAGCAGTTGGAGGAATCTATGCTGCTAAATGGAGGCAGAAGGCACATTATGATGCACATATCAAAGACAAAGGCTTAAAGGAAGGAGATTTAGTCCTTGTATATACATTGAAGCAACATGCAAAGAAACTACAACAATGCAAATATGGATCATTATTGATCAATCGGATCTCAATGAGCGAAGCAGTAAATCTAGCCACATTAGACGGAGACATACTCCCCAACTACATAAGTGGATGTAGAGTGAAGCGATATATGGAGCCATTAACAGACCATATGTTAGCACGACTCGTAGGAGCACAAAATCAAAAGGAGGAATAGAGGATTAGAGAAGAAGTGTGCCAAGAAGCCTTAGAGCCTATCAAGAGACGGAAAGAGTGGATATGACAAATGGATGAATGATATCTATAGGGAAAGGTACCTATACCCATATCCAACTACCAAGTCATTAATGCCAGTAATGAGAGCCTTAGCATCTCCCAACCATACTTAAACCTAGGAATCGAAACCAAAGAATATCAGCTAGTAGATGCTCTGATTGACTTAGGGGTGATTCTAAGCTGTATACAAGTGTCAGTAACTACGCATCTCCAAACTACCATAAGTCCCACTAAAGCATGCATGATAGGAATTGGAGGTCAAGTTATAGAGTGTGTTGGAGAAGCCCTAATATCCCTTCACTTAGGAAATTCCACTATGGAGCAAAAAGTTTTGATCTGCGAAGACAAAGACCTGATCGAAAATCTCATCCTAGGGCAAGATTCGATTATTGAGAATGAAGTGAGCATCCATCTTGCACAAGGATACATATCAGCCAAAATAGGACATAAGGAAATCTTTAGTCTACTGGAAGAAAGGCCGTCTCAAATCCATAAGATCATCAAATCTAAGGGAGAAAATGTAGAGGAGAAGAAGGAAAATGATTCAATAATGAGTGTGTCCCAAGAATGCCTTAATCCAATATTTCCTATAATTAGGGAAGGGTTGCATGATGATGTGATCACCTTGCCCATGAGAGATGCACCTAAAAGAGAGAGTGAGGACAGTGCCCCTCAACCCAGCAACTCTATAAGAAGAAAACCCACATGGACGTCTATTGTTCGAACGTCCCACCCCTACAATACTCATCTACAATGGGTACGGAAGGATCAAATGGCTCAACAAATCAACTTAACATAGGAGCAGAACCGCCTACCAGTGAAAACACAAAAGGACAACCACCGTGTGCAATTGCAATCTCAAAGGCTTCTTCGTGTATGGCTTCCAAAGTCATTGGTAGAGGCCCAGTGAGCACAACAATGTATATGGATTCCTAAGAAGGTCAAACAAATTGCAAATCAAGAACTAGAAAGGCTTAACAAGGTATCATGCCTACAAAGTAAAGAAAAGAAGTCCAAAAAGACTCATCAAGGGTACCAAAAGAACACGACATGGCAAACTCAGACTTCAAGTAGGAAGGAGACAAGGATCAGAGAACGAGGAGCCCGACAGACACAAATGCCTCAAGCACCAACTACAAAGTGGATATGGAGATCCAAGAGGCAACAAGAACAAGAACAACAAACCTAACGAGATTCTACTTGCACTGGAAGCAAAAGAATCACAACTAGGACCTTTCAAGGGAAGACTGTACACAAAGGATTCTTCATCAGATAAAGCAACAAATTGTCTAAGAATCCTAGGTGCTTCTCCCTCCACCAGGTGCGTGCAATGGAAAGAAATGAATGGGCTAAAGAAAAGCATCAGGTCCCAGAGGATGTGAAGATAGATTTAAAGACAAAAACTTTGAAGCATCAACCAAAAGACAGAAACTGATGCAAGGTTGACCAAGTGATGCATGCAACAAAAGAAGTAAACAGGCTCCAGAAAATACAACAGGGTCGAATGTGTGAGAACAAAGCAATATTCGAAGACCAAAAGCTAGAAAGAGGTTGAGGCTGAAAAGTTGAAGAGGGTGACTAAGAACATCACATTCTTAGCCATTGGATGTGTGTCTGGCAGCCCGATTTAACACATCAACCCAAATTTATGGATATAAGGAATACCAAGGGGATTATAGCAGCAAAGGAATTAAATCAAATAAGGTAACAAATTCTTGGATAGTCCTTATCGCTTCTTCGACCACTGGGTGCATGTACTAAAGAGCTATAAACAAGCCAGAGATAAAGAAGCAAAGCCTGTCAAGGGACTATAGAGACAAAGAGGGGGAGAGTGTTGCAGAGTAAAAGAGCACAAAAGAGGAGCCCCCAAAAATTTTCAACTTATGAGCATAATTTTTCTTCTTCAAAATCCTTTGAAAATCCCTTGAAGCTATGTAAATGCACTAGAGGAGTCCTCTAGATGCATAAGCCCAATCATTGTATCATAATCCTTGTAAAATATTAGGAAATTAGAGATAGTCAATAAAAGGGTCGGACTCTTGTGTGAAAGAACCATTTTTAGGGCACATGTATATAACTCACTTTGTGACTCTTGTAAAGAACTTTTTAGCCATTGAGAACTTTGAACAAGATTTTTGAATTTGCTGCTTTCCTGTGGATTTCCTTCTTCTCCAAGATCTTTTGTGTGTGTATAATACTTGAAATGTGTGTGTAGGACTGTTGTCTACCCCTTACCATCACGTGTGAGCTGTTGTAGTGTGTGTGTGAGCCATAAAGAGGTGTGGAGCGAGTGTTGGTGTTTCCCACTATTCACTATTTTGCTCATAACTTGAAGCATGTTTGTCAGATTTGATTGAAAATACCATCAATAGATGCTTCTCATCGAGAGCTTTAAAAGAAACCTGCTATTGACCATATTTGGAGTTTACATCTGAGAGAAAAGTTTGAATTTGTGTTTACTGCTGTAAATGGTATCACAACATGCATTTTCAGAGGATTAGTGAGTTGGAGAGGTAGTTGAGGCTAGTCACATGCATTGTAGCTTAGATATTTCACTTATCATCATGTGTGCACACATCTTCATACACTTGGTTTATTTGGTTCCTCAGATTGATAATTGAACGTGTATTAATCCACCACTATATGCACTTGTGGGGCGATTGAGGTATAGTCTCATTGACACAAGTCCCTAAGGCTTCACGACTTACGTACACATGTTGCCATTTGACAGATCATGAACTATACATATGTCATCAATAAATTTCACAACCAAGCTGATCTTGGCTAATGCTGAAACTGATAACAAAGTTTTTTTGATGCATATCACAAATAAAGCATTTGAAAATGCAAAAGAACTACCTTTAGCAGTATTCATAAGGATCTTACCACCTTCTATGATAGGATAAGAGGAGTTGTTGACGCATGTGAAAGTATTCCTTGTAGGGACAGGCTCAAGTGAAGTGAAGAAACCATGCTGCGAGGTAATATGTTTGGTTTATCCACTATCAAAGTACCAAACATCTGAGTCTACTGTAGACATATACTGGTCATGAGTAGATGGGTCATAACTGCAAATAGTAGTAAATGCCCATTCTTCATTCTACACAAGATTAGTAGACTCTGTTTTGGGTTTAGAGGCCTCTGCAACAACCATTCTAGCCTCTTTCTTCTTTGCCTTTTTTGAAGCCAGTTTTGGACAACTCTTTATGACATGATCATTTCCTTTGTAGTATCTGTAAAACAATTTCTACCTTTTTGTTTTCTTCTCATCTCTGTCATTCTTCTTTGATTGTGTAGAATTAGCAGATTTCTACTTACTAGTAGAAGTGCTCCATTGACATTTGCCTTTCTGACTAGCCAGAAAAGCTTGATCTACAACATGCATAATGGACATGTTCTGCCTAGACTGGTCTTCCTGCAACAGAACAGAGACTAAGTCCTCAAATGTTATGGCATTTGGATTGCCTTTCATCATCAATCCAAGAGTAGAAGCAAAACTTTGATATGAATCTGGAAAACCATTAAGAGGAGTTTGCACAAGCGAATTGGCAGATAAGACTTCATCTGCAAAAAATCAATTGCTCCTTCAAATCTTTGATCTTTGTCAAAAAACTATCCATGGAATCTCCTTCATTCATGTGCTCACTTTCCAACTATTTTTGGAGGTAAGCAACATGAGCATGTTAGCCATCGGACACCTATGTAATATATCCTGAAGCGACTTTGATCCGAAGAGGCATAGACACGATGTAACTTTTCATATAATATACAATGTTTTTTCTTGTGTGCACAGAGAGTAGAGACAAATTTAGAGATAGGCACTAGTCATGCCGGGCTATTTGTGTTATATCGCATAGAGATAGTTCACTTCTTTATATCATTGTGAAATGCAGTGTAAAGTGTTCTATTCTCTCAGGTTAAGTAAGTTTGATAATGATTCAATAAAGTTAATTGGTATAACAATTAAACTACTCGATGAATTATACAGCATGTTAATCTATTTAGTGTAATTTGGTGAGGATAGTGCATTTGATCTTTGATATTGTGTTAAGAGTTCAATGCATTAGTTCGGTGAAGTAGTGTGGAAAAAACATAGGAATCCAACATCACTAGATTTTGCCAACCCAAGGACCTGTTATGTTTACAAACTTGTAAACATCAAAGTACACAACTAGAAGTGATGAGACCTCCCAAGATCTTCAAAAAATCAAACAAATATTTCCAAACTTCAGGAATAAAACTTTCCTGCAAACTTTCAAGAAAATAGAAATGGGCGACTATAGCAAAATAATCACCAGCAAATCTCTAAGTATAGTCGGTAAAAATTAATTATATATCCTGAAATTGGACTTTAATTAGCATACTTTAGAAACAAAAAATATTAAAAAAGATGGATTATACCTCCCAAACAAATAGTTTGAAATCAAGGTATGCGAAACCTGCTACAACAAGGTGTGAATAACTGCCCGAATTGAAAAATGAAGTATAGTAAAAAGAAAACTCAAAGATCTATGATAAATTTTGATATGCACTAAAAGTATATAGATAAAGAAACTCCTATAAGTGAAAACGCTCAAAAAAACCTCATAAAGAGTGAGATATGAAATTTTGAAGAGAGGTATGTCTCTCATGAGACACCAAATACACACAAAGAACTATATCTGCAAAAACTTCTACTTGTGTGGAGTTTTCTCATTGAATTTTCTAAAAAAAACTGATCTACATATATAGGAAAACTTGTAAGCTTTGCAACGCAACAAGAATCACTCAATTTGGCCACCTACTAAGAGAACCACTCTTTTTATTGAGAGGATGTCAACAAAAGTGCCTTCCTTGTCTAAAAATAGACACCTCTCCTTTGCTTCCTACTTTTATCTACTTTTACTCTAAATTTAAAGATGTGACCGCCTCCACATGTTATTTTTTATAACTAATAAGATCCACAAGCTTCCATGTACTATTTTTAGTAATTAATAAGATCCACAAGCCTAAAAGACTACTTTGGAGCTTGTTTTTATGTAACATTTCCCCCCTCAAGCTCTAAATCCAAAGCTTTGAATCCAATTAGAAATTTGATTCGCTTGAGCTTCTTAGCATCCACTTCTTTTGTGACTATGTCCGCTAATTGATCTTTAGTTCCAACATGTTGAATATCAATATCTTCATTCACCACCTTCTCTCAAATATAATGATAGTGTACTTCAATGTGCTTGGTTATTATGGTACACTGGATTAGATGCTAGATGTAATGAACTTACATTATCTCCAAAGAGTAGTGGACATGAGGTAGATAGATTCATGTCTTCATAAAACTTCAAATACCACATAATCTCACATGTTGCATTTGTAAGACTTCTATATTCAGCTTCCATGCTTGAAAGTGCTACTGTAGGCTATTTTTTAGAACTCCATAAAACCAAATTATTACCTGCAAATATCACATATCCACATGTACTCCTTCTATCATCCTTATTTCCAGCCAATCTACATCATTGTATGCTATTAAATCCATAAATTCATGATATTTATAGCCCAAACGATCATTTAATGTACCCATAGAATATCTCAAGACCCTTTTAGCTGCTTGCATATGTATGTCTGTGGGTTTGCTCATGAATTGAGACAACATACTTACACTAAATGTAATATCTGGCCTTATTAAAGTTGCAATATATAAGAGAACCAATCAAAGACCTATAGATAAGTGGATCCTCTAAACATTCACCATCTTTAATATTGTACTTCACATTGGGTTCCATTGGATTATTGATACTCTTGCAATGCTCCATGACATATTTCTTTAACAAATATGAAATATACTTCCTTTGTAGAAGATATACACCATCTTCTTTCTTCATAACTTTGATTCCAAGACTGTAGGTCAATTCTCCTATTTCTGAAATTTTAAATTCGGATGCAAGCTCTCCTTTGATCCTGGCTATTTCACCTTCATCATTTCATGTTATTATCAAGTCATGCACATAAATTAAGATATAAACAATCAATGATCCTTCAACTTTAACATACAAAGAAGTATCTGCATTTGAACATATGTATCCCTGCTTTTCAAGAAACTTTACCATTCTAAAATTCCATGCCCTTGGAGCCTATTTAAGACCATACAATGCTTTCAATAGTTTACATACATGTGTAGGCTTCTTGGAATATTCATAACCTGCTCATCTTCTTTTAAATCACCATTCAGAAATGCATTTTTGATATCTAATTGATAAAGATTCCATACATGCTTGTAGCAACACTCATTAATGTCCTTATTGTTGATATCTTGGCAATAGGAGAAAATGTCTCCTCATAATCGATGCCATGACTTTGTGCATAATCTTTACAAACAAGCCTTGCTTTATATCTACTTACTGAACCATCACTGTTTCTACCCATTTGTTACCGATTACCTTCATGTTAGGTTTCCTTGGAACTAAATCCCATGTATTATTTTCATACAAAGTTGTCATTTCTTCATTCATATCCTTAATCCATTTCTTTACCTTTAATCCTTCTTTAAAAGTTGTTGGTTCATGCTCCTCAAGAAGTTTTGCCATGTAAGTTTCATGAGAAACCTTTGCGGTTGCCTTCTTTCTCTTACTGGATACCAACTTGATTGACTTCTTGTCCTACCACGCTTTTCTTGCCTTTGAGATTGGGTTCTTCTTGATGTAGAACCTTCACTTTCTTCTTCTTGTGACTCAATTTCCCTTGAAATTAAATCTATAACATTCTTCAACTTTTGATTGGGAGAAGTTACCTCTTCATGTGTAATTTAACTTTCTGGTGAGCTTTGGGAACTTGTCTCTTCCTCATAACTCCTTGTAGTTTCTTCTTCATCTACCTTCACTTCATGCTTATACCAAATCTTCATGAAAAATAACATCTCTCGAAACAATTACCTCTCTCATATCTGGGTTCACACATCTATATCCAGGTTGCCCTTCTGCCATACCAATGAAAATCATTTTTTGTGACCTTGGATCCAACTTTGACCTTAACTGTTGTGGAACATGAACAGAACATGTGCTACACAAAATTCTACAATTAGAAATATTTGTTTTTGACACTTAAAATACTTCATAAGGTGCTTTTTGTACATGATTTTGAGTAGGTGGTAACTTGCTCATCACATAAATTGCCGTATTGCATGCTTCAACCCAAAAAGTAAGTGGTAAGTTCTTTTCATTTAACATGCACCTACCCATCTTCAAGATAGACCTGTTTCTTCTTTCGGCCACACCATTTTATTGAGGTGTGTATCTGTTTGTAGTCTCCTTTTTAACTCCCTCCTCCTCCAAATATGCAAGAAATTGATTGGAAAAATACTCACGATATGATCTGAACCTTCTTATGCTTTGACTTGTTTGCTTTTCAACCAATGATTTGAACTTCTTGAACATATCAAACACTTCGGATTTGTATTTCATAAAATAAATGAATGTAATTCTTTGAGAAGTCATCAATAAACATTAAAAAGTACTTGCTACCTACCATGGACTCTTCTTGAGATGAACCTCATACATTAGTATGAATCAAGTCCAAAAAACCTCTTCTTTGCAATCTTTCTTTTGAAAAAAGACTTCGTACCTGTTTTCCAAATTGACATGCCTCACAAACATAATCCAAATCTTGCTTAGATAGTTGTGATAGACCTTCAACCAAGGATTTCTTGGCAATATCCTTCAATATAACAACACCGAATGCCATGAATCCAATTGACTTACTTGAGTCCCACTGACCTTTGTATATCCTGCATAATCTAGAACTTCAACTTCATAAGTATATAATTTATTTGCCTTTTGTCCTCTTATAAGAAAAATCCCATTGTTTTCTGATAAGATTGCCACTGACTATTGTCAAAATCCACATTCACTCCATCGTCCTCCATCTGTCCAACTGAAATCAAATCTCTTGTAATAATTTGGGGGCTCAAACAAGCTCTAAAAGATATGAAAATTGGTACATACTTAGATCTAATACTCCTCGATCTCAACGACTCCTCGGCTTGCACAAAATGCAGTAAGAATTGTCAAAAATGATATTTACAATGGGGTGTAGTGATTAAAATCTCTATTGAAAAAGATTTATCCTTAGAAAAGTTTTATAGGCCTAGTTACCGAATCTTTGTTGACTGCTCTACCAACTTGGTCCCACTTGAGTCTCCCTCTGTTTTGATTTTCTTTGATGGCTTCCTTGTCTCGTAATGCAACCTTGATTGCCTTGGCTGCTGCCAACAATGTGCCTGTGCATCTTTGCCATCCCAACAAAGTTTCTTTTGTAGTAGGTGTTACCATTAGTGTCCACGTGAAAGGCCAAATGGCCACTGGACACTTCTTTGTATATGTTCTTTAATAAAACATATAGTGGCCTGGTCAGCCACAGACTGTAAGTTCGACCGCATTTGTAAAACCTAAGAAGTCTGTCTTCGTGCTCCTTGTGTACTGTGTTTTTTGCGTATTCTATAGCATCTATGCGAAGTATTGTGTGCGGCCTCAAGAGCTCAATTTTCTACCCCAAGCATATCATCCTAGAGCTCTCGAGAAGGAGAGCACACTGTGGTGCATCAGCATCAAAATACTTCACTGGCATTAGAGCAATTTGAGGCAAAAAGCTTTGTTCCTTTTGTGCGAGCAAAGCGAGCACCCCCACCCCCCAAGGCTTACGACTAAGGTAGCGACCAAGCCATAGACCTTGGCATACCTTGTCATCCAAGTCACCATTGGTGCCGTTGGCTATGTGCGAGGGAGGACCTCAACGATCAAGGAATATAGAGGTTCCTGGTACTTCTCGGGAGGTCACCCATCCCAGTACTATTCCCCTTGGAGCTCGCTTAATTGTGGCAATCTCTTGCCACTAAGCTAAACTCTTGTGGTGTCTGAAGAAGTGGAAAGAATAAGGTTTACATTGACTTGAACATGTTTTGGTCCCTCAAAGATTCATTCTTTGCTTTCAAAGCCTATTTATGAAGCATTTTTGGGTGTCTTTTGGAGCCATTTTGGAGTACTTTTGCACATAGTTCTCTTGACACAGGTCCAAGAACATCAAGAAGAGCATTCATTGTACTTCTCCGACAATAAATATCAACCTTTGGGGCTGTGTTTTCAGCCGCACTCGTAAAACTACAAGTTTCTCAAAAGGTTTTCCGTTTTGGTGGGAGTAGCTGCTGCAAATTTATGCAGGTTTTTTGAGCCTAAAACATCAAAGTTTATAGACACGTGCAAATCTATGGTTGAGACTCAGAGTGGAGATGCATATAATGTTCATGATTCTTACCAAGGAAAGAATCAGCAACGTGACAGGAGCAAGAACAAGGAAAAGAATGGTCAACAGAATAAGAGTAGAAGTAAATCAAGGAAGAGGGATATTGAATGCCATTATTGTCATAAAAAAGGACACATGAAGAAAGAATGTTATGCATTAAAGAATGCTAAAGGTAAAGGACATAATGTTGATGGGCATGTTAAACAGTTACCTACACCATCTACTTCAACTATGACGATTGAAGAAATTAATGCTATTTTTGATGATACTGATGTGTTGACACTTGATAGTACTATGCCAAGTGAGGCTCTTATGGCTGATGCTCTTTCCCACACGTGGCTGCTAGATTTTGGTGCTTCTTTCCACGTGACACCACACACAGAATGGTTCTCTCATTATGCAGCAAAGTCTCTTGGTACCGTGAGACTTGGTGACTCTTACCAGTGTGACATTGTAAGGATTGGAGATGTGGTTGTGCAATTCATTGATGGTTCAAAATTTACTATGCATAATGTATGCCATGTACCTAAGTTATCACACAAATTGATATCAGTTGATCAACTTGATGACTTTGGTTACAAGGTGGTCTTCTATGCTCAGTCCTTTTGTATATCAAAGAGCAATATGGTTATTGCAAAAGGAAGCAAAGCTGGATCCCTTTATCCTTTATTTGTATCATAGAAAGAACACTTGTTAGCTGTTACTGAACAACCTATGGCCTATATTTGGCATGGTCCTTTGGGCCATATATCTCGTAGTGGAATGGAAAATCTTTCTTGTTCTGGCTACTTACCTATGTTATCCTTCTCTGATTTTTCATTCTGTGAGCACTGTCAATATGGAAAGCAAACCAAAAATGTGCATAGAACACACATTGACTCTTCAATTCAGCCTTTAGATCTCGTTCATATAGATGTTTGTGGTCCTATACCCACTAGGTCATTAGGCGATTCTGTTTACTTTGTCACTTTCATAGATGATGCTACTAGAAAAGTTTGGGTATATCCTATCAAATCCAAGGATGAGGTATTCCCTACTTTCAAAAAATGGCTTGCTTTAGTTGAGACTGAAAAGGAACTAAGCTCAAGGCTTTACGTTCAGATAATGGGGGTGAGTATACCTCACATGAATCCAGCCTTTTCTGTCAGTATAGGATTTACAGCTCCTTATACCCCAGTACATAATGGTGTAGCTGAGAGGATGAATAGAACTATTCAAGATAGAGTAGTCTCTATGTTGCATCATGCAAACCTCTCACAAGGCTTTTGAGCAGAAGCAGTATTGACTGCAATTCATGTGATTAACCTTTCACCTAGTAGTGCCAAAGGTCTGAAAGTGGCACAAGAGTTGTGGACAGGGAAGCCACCATATTATGATCATCTTCGAGTTTTTGGGTGTGAAGCATATGTTCATATACCCAAGAATCTTAGACAAAAGTTGGACCATAAGTCAAAGAAATGCATTTTCCTTGGATATGGTCAAGAAAGACAATTTGGATATCGCTTATGGGATCTTGAAACACGGTTAGTGATTAGAAGTAGTGATGTCATTTTCAATGCATCTAAGATGCATGAATAGCCCATTAAGGAGGTTGAAGTGAGAAGAGTGGTGTTTGAGGATACTAGTCCTCCGGTTAGCATGCATAAAAATGCTGCACATAGGGATGTTCAAGAGAATCTCCATTCAGATCAGTCTGCACATGTTCTTGTTCAGCAACCATTGAGACGTTCTGCACGTGTCTCACATCCACGTGATAGATATGTTCCAAGTTTAGATTTTGTTATGCTAATAGATGCCGATGAGCCTTCTTGCTACAAAGAGGCTATCCAGGCAGAGTATCATGTCAAGTGGGAGCGTGCCATGAAGAGTGAGTTGGATTCTATTCACAAGAATGGTACTTGGGATTTAGTACCTTTGCCAAAGGGCAGGAAAGCTTTACCATGTAAATGGGTATATAAGCTGAAATTCACATCAAGATAGTGCTTCTCCAAAGTATAAAGCACGACTTGTTGCAAAGGGTTTTAAGCAACAACATGGTGATTTCGAGGAAATCTTCTCTCCAATGGTCAAGATGACTACCCTGCGCATGTTGCTTGGATTTGTTGCAATGGAGGACTTAGAGCTAGTCCAAATGGATGTGAAACTACTTTCTTGCATGGAGATCTTACAGATGAGATCTATATGGAACAACCAGAGGGTTACATTGTTCCTGGCAAGGAAAGTCTAGTCTGTAAGCTCAAGAAGAGCTTGTATGGACTTAAACAGTCCCCTAGACAATGGTACTAGAAGTTTGATGCCTTTATGAAGTCCCAAGGATATTCTCGAAGCAATGAGGATCATTGTCTCTACACAAAGAGATGCTCAGATGGTAGCTTGATATGCTTGATAATTTACGTCGATGATATGTTGATTGCTGGGAAGTCCTCTTATGACTTGCCAATTCTCAAAAAGAAGTTGAATCAGACATTTGATATGAAGGATTTGGGGGATGCCAAACATATTCTTGGCATGCGCATTACTCGTGATAGGAGTAAAAGATGCATGTACTTGTCTCAAAGTGAGTACATATCCAAAGTACTTCACACGTTCAATATGCAGGGTGGAAAGGCATTGAGTACACCTTTACCCATATATGTGAAATTGGGCAAGGATGATTGCCCCAAATCAGTTGAGAAAAAGGAATTCATGAACAAAATTCCCTATCAGTTTGTTGTTGGTAGTCTCATGTATGCTATGGTAGCTACGAAACCAGACCTTGCATTTGTAGTGGGAGTTGTGAGCAGATATATGTCTAATCTTGGCAAGAAACATTGGGAAGCGGTTAAGATGATTTTGAGATACTTGAGTGGCACTAAGGAAAAGTGTATATGCTTAGGTAGAGGTAAAGCATCCATTATTGGTTACACAGATTCTAACTATGCTGGTTGTGTAGACAATCGTAAGTCTACATCAGGGTACATTTTTCATTTTGCTGGAGGTGCTATCTCTTGGAGATCTCGTCTTCAAGAACGTACAACTATTTCCACCACAGAAGCAAAGTATGTTGCAGCAAGTGAGGCATGTAAGGAAGCATTGTGGCTCTCTCATCTTGCTTGTGATATGGGTTTACCTCAACATGCACCTCGTTTGCTCAGTGATAGTCAGAGTGCCATTGCTTTGGCTAGGAATCCAGTCTATCATACAAAGACCAAGCACATTGAGGTGAGGTATCACTTCATTAGAGATTATTTAGCCACTGAGCGCATTATTCTTGAGAAGGTTCACACTCGAGATAATGTTGCAGATGCTTTGACTAAAGCTCTACCACAGGATAGCTTTTGACACTATTGTCACTTGATGGGGGCTACTTGATTCTTGATCTTACACAGTCACTTGTATATTGTCTAACATGCCCATCAGGTGGGAGGTATAGTTTCTATGCTTACACTCAGGTATTCTTTATCATTGTTTATTTTTCTCCCATAGTTACTTTGGCCATATTGGCCTTTAGTGGGAGATTGTTATTGTTCGTGTCCATGTGAAAGGCCAAATGGCAACTAGACACTTCTTTGTATATGTTCTTTAATAAAACATATAGTGGCCTGGTCAGCCACAGACTGTAAGTTCGACTGCATTTGTAAGACCTAAGAAGTATGTCTTCGTGCTCCCTGTGTACTGTGTTTTCTGCGTATTTTACAACATCTGTGTGAAGTACTGTGTGCAGCCTCAGGAGCTCAGTTTTCTACCCCAAGCATATCGTCTTGGAGCTCTCGAGAAGGAGAGCACATTGTGGTGCATTGGCATCAAAATACTTCAGTAGGTGCAATAGGAACCACAACATGACCAAGAAATTGAAGATCATCATCTTCAACACCATCTGCATCACCTTCAATCACTCTATTTGTAGGTGTAGCAAGAAGTTCTTCAACACCTAGCACAATATTCCACAAGCATTTTGCTACCAATAAATGATGCATCATATATGCCATAATGGACAATTAATATCTTTCAACTTATCTACAACAACCAACATACAAAATACATCATTTCTTTTAGCCATGGCCACTGACTAAATGCCCTAATGCAGAAAATTGACTCTATCTCAAGAATGAACAAAAGCACCTTGCCGAGCGTTACTTAGCTTGTAACAGACTTTTGATGTAGTTGTACTAGCAAACCAAAATCTGTATATATGTATGGCACAAAGAGACAAAATATCATGCACAATCACTGTGATAGTGTGTTCAGAGGCTAAAACGAGCCCAAATCAAATTTCAATGCTAAAAAGTGAAGTTATTTCGAGGCACTAATCACTCCAAAAAGGCTCACCAATTTTCAAGCAATTGTAAGACTGTGACTTGAGCAATGTCAATGACACCCTAGAGGAAGCTATGGCCTGCTCTAATACCAATTATTGGAGATCGAGGTCTACAAAACAACACAAAAAACACAAGGAAGAAGAAGAAGCTTGGAGAACAACACGATATAGAATGTGTTACCAAGTGAATGTACAAAGATAAGTGACCCATTAGGGTTATAGGCATATACACAAGCCGAGGGAAATAATCCTCCTAAAGATGAACAAAAGTGACCCAAAAATCCTAAGTCTGTTCACACATATCACTACCAAAATATATTAACAAAACAACCATTGATGTCTCGGGAATTAACACATAGTCATTGTCGTGTTCTTTGAACCAATAATAAGTGGGTTGTAGTACTAAACAAAAAAGGGAGCGATACCTAAAGTCAAAAACCATCAGCTAAGCCCAATACAGGTCTTTAAATCCCAAGAGTCAAAGATAAGTTGCTTCAATATCCCCCAACAATGTCCATGTATGGAGATGGTCCCCTATTTCAACACTACATAGAACTTATGTTTAGAGTTTGATAGGGGCACAAGGCTAGACCATCAAGATATAATTCCAAGAACAAAGCAATTGGGATTCTCAAGATAAAGTCCTTAGAAGACGCACTTCTAATGCTTACCCAAGTTGCCCAATGATGTCCTTGGCAAGGATGTCATCCAAGCAATAGGTTCATCAACGAAGGATATACCAAGATATTGGGATTGGAAGCTTAAGAGATCGGCCAAAGGAATAAGTAAATAAGCTAAAGGACAAGTCAAGCTAAAGATACCAAGGAAAGAAGCCTAAAAACTTCTCTATAGAGACCATTAAGTCCCAATGATATCTCTATTATGGACATTGTTGATGCCCTAGACATAGACATAGACATAGCTATGACATTGTGGCTGAATATCATGGTTTTTCTTCATCTCCCATACACTCAAGGTTTGAAAGCATAGATAATAACTATTACAAGCAATAATAAGGAGTGTTATGATCCACACTACCATAAAAAGGGGGCTTAGATAACCAATGATGTCTCTATAGAGACATTGTTCTCAATTTGCATGCACTTCTATTGGGGCTTAAGTATTGGGAAGGATGTGGATACTCCTACCAAGGTATTGGAATCAAGAGTATCAAAGCAACTTACCAATCACCATAAGTGAACCTCCCCTCTTCTCACACCTAGAAACAATTCCAATTCTAAAAATGTACCTATAGGGACATCACTCTCTCATCTAGGGTTTATTTGAGCAACATGATCAAGGAGCCCTCAAGGCATTAATAGAAGACACCCTCAGAAGATTAAGGGCTTGAGAGTAAGCAAATTGACCCCCATATAGGCACTATATGTCCCTAGGTAATGCTCCCTAGAAACATCACCCTTCCAATCTAGGAACATTTGGACATAAAGAAAAGGAACATGTAAGCCACTAAAACCAAAAAACAAAGGATTAGGCCAAGTCAGCCTCTTAAGATCCTAAAGGGCCTTGAGGGATCCTATTTGCCTATTTTGAACCCAAGATCTTGAGTTGACATAAATTTTTGGTCAAGTATCCTTTTTTTTGAGCACCAGAGCTCATTGGAAAGTTCAATTCGAGTCCTAGACACCAAATTCTTGTTTTTAGATATAGTTTTTTGAAGTTGAACTTTGGGTGAGAGTGAAAAGTCAAGGGGCCTCAAGAGAACTCCCACTAATACAAGAGGCCTTGAAAAGACCACCAAGAGACATCTAAATCCTAGACACCTCTAAAGAATAAAGGATTCCTAGGGCTAGACATTGTCTGAGGAGGGGAGAGGTCAGTCTTCATTATAGAGAATCATCTATAATACATAGTGTATACTCTGCATAAGGCCCAACATACCCACTGTCATAATCTAATCTCTTTAGTTGTAAAAATATAAACTTGTGTTTTTTTGCATGTGTCTATTTGTGTGGATTGTTTGTGAGCTAGAGACTTTCAAGAGAGCCAAGTAAGCAATCAATACATCACTTGCATTTCATCTAGGCATGGCTCTCTCCTTTTGGGTCATTTTATATTCTCCTTTTGAGTGGGATAATGAGTCACTACACTAAAAGGCTTGTTCAATTTCCATTCTTGAGTGTGTGAGTGCATGATTCTATGATAAGGAAAGTTGATTGGAACCAATAGTTCTACAGAGAGTAGCATCTCTACAGTCAAGAGTGCTCTAGGCTTTATTTAGGAGCACCTATTACATGTTGAGTGATTTAGAGAGTGACATAGAAGAAACGACTTCATCTAATTTGAGGAACATGCAAAACCTAGATTCTAACATGCCAATGGATTGGGTGTGAATAATTGAAGGTGAATACCAAACTCATCTCATCTTCTTTCATTCCAATGCATTTGAAGCTATCCTCTATAGAGATGAATTTGCAAAGTCAATTATTAGATTAGACAAACTTAAAGATATGAAAATCCTAATGTAATTGTAGTAAGATCTAAATGGAAGTTGCTAATTGACTAGATGAGTGCCTAATACATGGTCATTGATAGACAATAAAGAATCCCTCCACATGAACTTGATGTCCTAGGTAATCTTGGTTTGAATCCGAATCTAAGGCCCCAAAAAGATCGAGGTAAAGCTAATTTGAATGCCTTACCATCACTCACATGGATCATGCATGTCAATACAGTTATACGTGACATATTAACTATGGAGATATAATTCACTCATGAGTGCAAAGAAGTCTTTTGGGTTTGTCCACCACCCATGGGCCATAGTCTTCTACACGTAGATATATATGAGTTTAGGTATGTGGAGACATCATGACCTACCCATATTTGTGAATGACATTCCAAGGATTGTAGTGGCTCCAACTCGTGGTCCTTCGAATTCTAGTTCACCTATCCCAAACGTTCTAGTTAACTCTATAGTCATTACTTATGGTCCCAATCTTGAGTGTTTCATCACTAAAACACTACTACATTAGAACAATTCACTCCAATTCTAATGACTCCAACACTACAAGTCTCTATATCTATTGTCAGATATGAAGCTCAAATGACTACAACATGGTAGTTGTGCCCATTGTGTTCTTTGGGACGATGCCAATAACAATGTGCATGCCCGACATCCCACCACTAACAAAAGCCACAAACCCTCCACATTTCCACAATGGACACTAAACCTGCAAAATCTCATATTGTCCCTAGGCCAGTAAGTGCCTACCTTACCACCTTCTATTCTTATTTCTCAAGGCTTGGCTAACCACAATCACAACAACAACATCAGATCCCACATGATTCTATTTTAAGATCTAAACTTGGAAGAAGGTTGAGAACTGCCCAAGTGGCAAAGTATATGTGAGAGTATTACAAAGGATAGGGTGATCCTCATGCATAGGAGTTTGAGTTTAGACAAGCTTTGTGTGTCGAGCAAGTAACTAAGTTCTTTAATTAATCTAAAACATTCAAATCTCCTTGAAAGGGACTATCTATTGTCATAGGACCATAGCCTTCACAACAAATCAACTAATTAACTAAGAAGATGACTAGCAATCAAACACTATGGAGAGATATACACATATCCACCCAACTCCAAGTCCAATAAGGTAACTAAACCACAAGGGGACATACATATCTTCCATCACATGGCTCCCTAAAGTGATCACATAGTTTCTAAGATTAGGAAGTCATATTTCTTCTAAAAGAAGACCCCCCAATATCTCATGTACAAATAAAGAGGCTAGGAGAAGTTTTCAATCAAGCCGAAGGTACTCAAAAACCTTAGAGAATTAACCTTAAGGTTAAGAAACTTCAAATAGGGTTAAATAAAAATAAATCCCAAGGGTTTCTTTCACACCTAGAAACCCAAGGGTTCTACTCTTTAGACCCATGTAGTCATTCAACATTCCCCCCCTTAAAGCATTTTAATCCTTGAAAATGAGTGGAGATATATACCTTGGGGTATTCCCCTGTGCCCCATGATTAGCCTCATTGATCATGGTCTTCATCTCTCTAATTTTCCCTTTATTCAAAAGGGAGATCCTATCCTAACTGAGTCTTGAAAGGGGAGAATCCATGTGGGGTCCAATCCCTAGATCATTCAAATATGCATCTAGTTTTGCACATGAAAACTAAATCAATTGCAAAATATGGAAAGAATTGACAAGGGCGGAATAGAATATCCTTACCCATTTCACTATTTTGTAACATGTGAATTAGGTGGATCCAAAGTTCCTTTAGCTAAATTGCTATCTTGATCCATCTCTATGCACCACTTGTGCATGAACCTAGTGAAATAGGTAGAAATTATTCACTAACTTGAGGCTTTATGATTAGATTCATCTATCTAGTCAAAACCAATCTTGATCCGAAAGGAAGATGAATCCTATTCATGATCCCTTCCTAAATCACTTTCCTTTGGTACTACTAGATGTACATATATTTTGTACCTTAGGGAAATGGTTTAATTTATTTCTTACAATTGGCCTCCACTAAACATCAATCCAAATAGAGTGAAATTTGTTAATGATCCCTGCCTAACCATTAGAATGGTACTTAAAGCGCGTTCAATGTTCTTTCAAAACTTTTACATAGCTTTGAGAGTCCACTTTAAGAGACTAAAGTCCGTAGGGATAAATCTAGCTTTTTTTAAAAAGAGTTTAAGTGGTTTGAAATTTATTTTACTTGTTCTTCCAAAAAATTAAGGTTTGTATAACTACTTCCCATAACGTGAGCTCATAGTGTAAAAGATACTACTATCGTTAAGGTAAAAAATATTCATAGAAATTGACTATTTCAACCAATTCTCTGATACTCAATATTCATGTATGTTTCGATGGATCTCAAAATCTTAAAGATCTTGATCCTTCAAGAATTCTCTCCCTTTATGCTTTTAATTCTATTTTAAAGATGTCCTATGGTTGACACCATAACTAGATCTTTTCACTAAAGCTTAAGTCTTATCAAGCCAAGGAAGTCCCTAGAGGACAATGGTCATTGAAAATTCATTAACAATTCCTAGGTGAGACGTTAGAACATCTTGGGACTATCAAAAACAAAGAATGTTAGTAAAAAATCTCTAGGGCGGTCTCCAAGAAGGTGCCAAGGAAAGTGTACATAAAAGCTTCAAGGGATTGCATACAGTTGGACACCGCCTAGGGAGGAGGGAATTGATTTTTCCTCATTGTCAAGAGTAGTCTAAGTTACCTATAGTCGAGAAAGACCTAGTCTTATCTCCCATTTGGCTAAAGAGAGAAGAGCCGAAAGGATGTCGAGGTTCAAAGATCAAACATAAGTTTGGTGAGATAAGTCACACCACAATAAATGGTTAATCAAAATTTTCTGAAAGGCAAGTAATATTGGGTGTGGCGTATCTAAGCACCTTAGTCCTTAATCTCATAATTTGGTACAACAAATAATAAAATATGATTTAGAGAGAATTAAGGAATATATAGAAGGTGAAATACAAAATTATATAGATGTAGTTCTATGGATAGGTTAAACAAACCACTGGTATGGGATGGTGGGAATTGATTCCCATTGAGTACCTTTTTTTATGGCCATAAGAAAAAGGAACTCATACTCCAATGGAATACATCAAGAAGATAATGACTAGGAATAGGTATCTTCAATTATCCTCTCAAAGGGAAGAAGAATTCTTCCAACAAAGCAATAAAAAATTCTCTCAATAAAATTCATGTATTGAGAGTTAGAAATAAAGGATTAAAGCTCTAAAATTTCATCCAAAAAGTATGAATTGAATTCAAAGAATATAAAGACCATTTTAAGCCAAGCTTGAAAGAAAGCTTGAAAAGATAATCTTTGAATCTAAGATAATTCAAGTCAAATAAGAAGAATAAGAGTGACTTCATCTCTTATCCCTGAGGTATGCTCTCTCTCCCTTGTTTTGTGGACCTCAGCTTATGTGTGTATGAAGCTCGCGATGCCCCTAATGTGGCAAGGCAACGTCCCTAGGTCCTGTGAACCAAGGACATCGTGGGGTGTATCCTGTCCTTAATGATTTCTACTTGAACCCAACTCTTTCCTCCTAGCTTTCAAAGGTCCTTAGCTACACCAGGCATGGTTTCTATTCTTGTTTGTGTGCTCCATTAACTTTATTTTGGCCAAACAATGTCCCTACAAGGACCTCATTGGAATTGATTTTGCCCTTTTGTAATGGGATTCAAATGGTTTGTAATGCTTGAACCTCTTAACTTCCAAATTTATGTACTTGAGAGGAAGGTATAAGGATGCTTGGGCTTCAAGATTCTTACTTTTCTTCTCCTTCAATAAGGTGATGTCTCTAGTCAAGGTTGATCTAGGTACATAATTGGCAAAAGTTTATCCTCTTGTAGCTAGATTGTGTGAGCTCTCCTTGTCCACCTTGTTCTTGTGGTGTTTTCCCTTATCAGCACCTTGACTTAACTCCTAGGATGGAGCCCAATATGCTCTCTATGATTGAAGGGATATCCCTAGAGTTCCACACATAGGGACATCGTGTGGTTCCCCAAATGATTCCCTTGGTGCCACAAGTCTTTGACCTCCAATGTCTCCATTCTAGTGGGGTCTATATGCAATGGTTTCCTTTGAGGTCTCAGTGTATGTTTATTGACTACCTCAATAAACCCAATGATCTTCCTATAGGGATGTCATGGGTTTTTAGTGTGCATTGGGCAAAGACTTTGGGAGATGGTTGTTGCACATTGAAGCGTAACCTTCCCCTTCCATGAAGATTCACACCGATGATCTCCTTAGATGCTTGATCTAATGTGCATTGACTGATGATGTCCCTAATGCACATCGATGTCCAATCCAAAAAACATCTTCCATGTATTTGGGTGCTCAATAAATGGTCATCGACCTATGGGATGCTTTTCTAAAGTATTCCTCTACTTGCAATGCAGATTGAAACCCTCTAAGTATTTAGCTAGTGCAATTTTTTATAGCAACATCTCTGAGATGAAGCCTAGGGACCTCGTTGAGTGTAAGTCCCACTTAAGGGTGCTTGAGCCCATCTTCTTATCCTTGCTTCTCTAATAGATGTTCTAAAAGTTGGCCCTTAACTTAGCCCCTAGAATAAATTTCCACGCAATTTCTAGATAGAGGATTGATTTCCCTAGCTTATTACGTAATGTCTCTGCACATGTAGGGTCTAGGGATATCACTATTGAATTCTACACTTCTCTAGTGGGTTTTATGAAATTTTCTTGGATCTTATGCTTACCCTACTTGATATATCTTTGACTTGGGTTCATAAGTCCTACTGATATCTTACTTTGTGAGCCACTAGAGTATGTGCCCAAAGTGAGTTTATTAAACTGCACATGTAGGTCTAGGGATATCACTATTGAATTCTCCACTTCTCTAGTGGGTTTTAGGAAATTTTCTTGGATCTTATGCTTACCCTACTTGATATATCTTTGACTTGGGTTCATAATTCTACTGCTATCTTACTTTGTGAGCCACTAGAGTATGTGCGCAAAGTGAGTTTATTAAACTGCAGCCAAGTGATGTGTCTAGTAGAGGCATTACATGCATACAAAGATGCACTCGAGTGTGGTTGAATTTATTTTAATTCTTCAACTTACACTTGTTACCCTATTAAACGTATCTCTAAGTGTTTCAAGGCTCCAAAGCAATTTCCCTTTAGATAATATCTATAAACTTCCTTGGGGATATCCTCGACCTCTATAACGACATCCCTACCAAAGTTTTAGGATTTTTCTTAGCATTATATCTCTAGCCTGCAACCCTAGACATCCCTACCAAAGTTTTAGGATTTTTCTTAGCCCTAGAGATTTGAACCCTTAAAATGAGCATGTGATACTAGTTGAGCGAGTTGATACTCATCAAGGACAAATATCCCTAAATCCAAGGTTTTTTTGGGCAAGGAAATGATTTTCCTTCCACTCCTATCCAATGCTATATTTATGCCATAGTATACCTCTTCGCTGAGGACCAATAGTACTCTTCATAGGTGGACATCCTATTTCTTGGACCTAAAGTAACGCATTCATGATTTACTCCCATCTTATGGTCTAATATCCACCTTAGTCCATCCCCACAACCTTGGACTTTACTCTCTAGTTTGGCCCGAGACCTTTGGACCATTTGATGGCCTTTGTGCACATGTCTATAGTCATCGACCCCGCTCTACCAGATATTTTCAAAAGGAAATAAAAGGAGCAACACTTACGTACTTTTTGAGAGATTTCCATGGCCATTATTGGTGGACTTGATAGGCCAACATTTTCTTCAAGAGACAAAGCGCCAACCCCCCAATAATAGTTTTATTGAACCTTTTGACAATCCCATAAGAGGCAAACTCTACTACTTGTCTTGTCACCCAAAATCATTCCCTTTTTGAAAATGGATCAAGCGCCCATCATTCATTTGTCAACCCAAGTCACATTAAAAAGATGGGCCACTAGGTCTTGTCTTCCATGCCACCATGCCTTACCCTGGAAACCTCACAAAGGGTTTGAGCTGAAGAAGAAAAGGATCGAAATGTGGAAAGAAAAGGAAAGCGATAAGAAGAAGAAGAAGAAGAAGAAGAAGAAGAAGAAGAAGAAGAAGAGAAAAAATGAGTTTTAATGGAAACTCTGAGAAATCCAACCCTAAGAATGGGAAAACTCTACTTTTACTTAAGTCCCTATCTAACTAAACCAAATGTAAAGTATGATGGATAAGTACACAAAACCAAGCTAGAGTGCACCAAGATCAACACGCATCAATACAAAGCTTATTATCATGTAATATGTCTAACAAGAATGTCCCTCATAAATGGTGTCAAAAAGTGTATCTGGTGTAGACCTGCAACACAAACCTGATGTAGTAGCATTAAGTAGGAACAACCTCACATCAAATATAGAGCAAGAACTCAATGGTAAGGAATATCATACATGACAAGATGGATGTACACATACCTACAACAAGAGGGAAAGCAAGCACACACATGTATGCACACACACACACACAAACACACTCACAAGTAGGCAAGAGGCAAGAGGCAAGAGCTCCAAAGCTCTCTGTAGCTCAGTGATGAGTAGCACCTCCTTTAATGTCAATCTGGGAAGACATGAGGATGGTATGAAGACCTCGAGCAAGTGAAAGGCACAAATGCGTGAGTGAAAAGCACACCAACATGCACACGCATACACACACACGCGCACATGCGGCAAGAACAAAGAGAGTAAGACAATGGAATCACTTCTATTACAACCAAGTTCTCATACAAGCTAAAAACTACAAGAAGCTACCCCTAAAAAATGAGCTCTCTAGCTCTATTTATAGTTTTTGACTAGCTTTGGCCCTGTCCAGACCTAGTGTTTGGCCTAGTTAAAAATTAGGTTCCAGAGCTTATTTGAGGGCTCAAACGAGATCTAAAAAATATGAAAATTGGCAGACAACTACTTCTAAGGCTCCCCAAGCTCGAGGACTCCTTGGGTTGCACAAAATGGAGCTACAAAAAGATGAAACGGTATTTACAATGGTTGTTAGTGATGAGAATCACTTTTAAAATGATGTCAGGACTGGAAAAAAATGATGGGATGCCTCAGTGCTAGATCTGCATGTCTGCCCATACTTGCTTCTTCCCGTATAATGCCAACACTCTCCCCCCCCCCTAGCGTCTATCGTCTCTGACAGACCTTTGCTCCATGGTTTGATCAATGTACTGTTGTAATATGTCAGTTGCCAATTCTTGTTCTTTAATCCGTAATCCCGGACCAAATCTCTTTGCAGGGCATCCCAATTAACTGCACCACGCATGTCAGGTTGGGGTGTGGTGTAGAGCTCTGAGTGCATTGTCTGTTCGCACGCGAATAGTTGTAACAAGTGGGTTGGGCGTGGCGCGAACACTTCCGAGTGTGCTTCCCGGAACCCCGTGGTGAACATGTCATCAAATGTTTGCTTGTAGCAAGCAGGGAGATATCTTATTCGTGCATGCCAAGCATAAGCCACTTGGATACTCGGGGTCGTGCTCATGTCATAAAGTAAATCATAGTTACCATTTATGAAGCCCAAAATTGGCGACTGGATGTGACGTACATTTCTAAAAGTCTTCAACACCACTTGCATCATGTCCAAAATTTTGAGCATCATGTGCGCGACGACATCTGGCATGGGGTGGAGGCATGGCATCCAATGTCTGATGGTAGCAATCATGTATGCTACTGTTGGTGTGCCTGTTGGGGGTTCAATTGAGGGGTAATTGAGCCATTGTTTGCAATTTGCATTGTTCTGAACCTTGATGGCAAACGCTTTCCATGATCTTCTTCTCTGTACTGGCCCAAAGCAAGGGTTATATTTCAAATGCATGGGAGCGTGATCCCATGTTCGTAGCATTTCTGGATAGGTCTCCAATAATTTTTGTCTCCAAATGGGTTGGAATATGGCCCCTTTTCTGGCTTCCTCTGGAATATCCTCTGGTTCGAACTGTGTTGCAAAGGAAGGATGCCTATTGGTGACTCTTTTGATCTCTGCGTTGTAGTCTGCCAATAGTACAAAATAGGGCTTATACTGTAACTCTGAACTAGTTATTAGTCTTCTAGAGGCGAGGTGCCTAAAATATTCTGATTGCAGTATGGTTTCTTCAATGGTCCTCATGGCCAGCATTTGAGTGGATATATGTTCCTCATGAGTTGTCCCCATTTCTTCTACCTATTTCATCCATGCTGAAGGGGGTTCCTCATATGTGTCTTGTCCTTCCTCCGTGATTTTGCCTCCTGGAAGGGGTTGAGGCTCATAGTTGTCTTCAAATGTTTCTTCCACTGGAATGATTACTGCTTCTTCTTCTATTGGTTGATCAGGGGAGAGGGGGGTCGTTCATACTGTAACAACTTTATCTTTAATTCTGCCACTTGTTGTCGTAGCTCAAGTACCTCATTGGCCGTGGAAGAGTCTGGCTCTGGTGAAGTAGCAGCATTGCCTTGGTTATTTATGTAGTTCTTTCACTTGGTTGGCGAGCTGATCATGTGCTTCTAAGAGGTTGGCATATGTTTCCAATATTTGTTGGATACTTTCTGAGGGTATGGCCCGAAAGCTAGCAGGGTCTATGGGTGCCCCTGGAGTATTTTCTATGGCGGCTTCGAGATTGTCTTGATTTTGTTGCTGTAATCTCCAGCTGCTAGGTGACGACGAAGCAAAGCCATGTTTCTTTGTAGTCTAGCATTGCGTGTCAGCTGATCTCTGAGTTGTTCTTCCATAGCCTTACCTGTCTCCGTATACTTGGCTTTGAGCTCTGCATGAGATTGCTGGAGGGCGGTGACCTCTTGTTGTAATGCTGTATTACTCAGCTCCAAGGCATTGACCGTGCCTGGAGGTGAGCCGACAATTTGCAAAGCTCATTGTTATTCTCTTCCAATAATCTATACTCCTGCTTAAGTTGTGGCAGCTTCGAACATAGTGTCTAGTGCATGACTAAATGAGGTGGATGCAGGGGTAGAGGTGGAAAATGCAAGGGTTCGGGAAATGGGGAAGGGAAAAGTGGATGATGTGTCTACAGTGATTGGAATTGGTGATGTGAGTGAAGTGAA
>CM035407.1:129171322-129228822 GCA_020310875.1 Ceratopteris richardii
CCCTCCCCTTACCACTACCCCCCCCCACTCTACACACTTCCCCTCGCACTCCCCCCACTCACTTCACCCTCGCACACACCCTCACTCACATAATCACTCACATAAAGCACACACACCAGCTTAGCGCACACACGTAATCACACATGCACTTCCACTCACACACCACACACACGCACACTCACACACTTCACGCACATACACCCACACATATGCCCGAGGAGGCTCAACAGACTTCTAAGAAGACCGAACCACAGAGATCTCCCGAAGAAGAAAGAAGCTGAATCTAAGCCATCTAAATTCTTAGTAATTGTTTGAAAACATGCAGAGGACTCTGGAATATGGAGCCAGTTATCTCTAGAAGATTCCTGCAAGGTGGGGTAGTGGAGAACACCATGATTGGATAAGCAGATGGACCAATCGGCTTCATTGGATTGTTAGAATTGGATGAAGAGGTAAAAGTGAGTTGGTAAAGTAAAAGTGTATTGTAGAGAGTAAAAGTGGCCGCCAACCATTCACGGCGACTACCTATCTTTGGGGATCCAATTCAAATCAAGGGAATAATTGACCTACCCCTCCAATTTTGGGTGGTTAACCGGCGCGTGATCAATGGACGTGAAGATTCAGCAAGGCTCTCTTGGCCTATTAGAGCCTATAAAATCAAAGGAATTGTGCTCATTTGGGACTACGGCTATGACGGACGACGACACACACAGGAGTATGTACAAGTTTTAGAGATACAGTGGTCCGCGTATATGTGTAGAAGACCTCTCTTGCACTTGGTGGTTTCAAGTCTACTGTGGGAGCTACTCTGTCGTGTATACAGAGGGTAGGCTTCACAGTGAAGGGCTATGAGCACTATAATGTAAGAAAGTAGCTTGGCATTATTTTTTCTGGGAGTCAGTGTGTTGATTAATCTCTATTCTCTTGAAAAATACTACAATTTGTATTGTTCTGAGTTCTCTACCAACTTTGTAATCATCCGATTCGGATCAAAAAGTGTATGCTCTTCCTTGGTCACATATTGTCCATATTTTCTGAAGCATTCACTACTTTGTGCAATCCGTTTTATCTACCTGCTCACAGAAATGTTAAAGGGTATACTTCCCTAAAGAGAACTCCCCTTGAGTAGGCGACGTACTGGAAGCGTTTGTTTTCTACAAAAGTGGATACCCCCGTACCTCCTCTACAGTTTGGCACGCCCGGTGGAACCTTTGCATTTCTGTGAGGGACTCGTCGCCCTATTGTATTTGCGAGTAGGTACATGACCCATACGCGGGCGGACAAGGAGTCTCATCGTGAACGAAAGCATCTCAACAAGTTAGAAATAACCACAACCAGTGAGCCTACCTCTCCTCCACCATCCTTGAATCTATCCATTGATTTGGGAGTAACACCATTATCAAAAGAGAAGCATAGGAGAACCTTAGATTTTTCCTCAGATACTTCAGAAGAAGCGTCGGCACCAATGGAGGATCTTTCCCATTTACTCTCTAGGTTGAACATCAAGTTTCCTACATTTAAAGGATTGGCTTATGAAGACGCAGATGACCACGTGAGGAGATTCGTCTCATTATGTCGTGGAAGAGGATTGCAGAACCGGGAGGATGCAATGTTGGTGCTCTTTCCATCTACATTGGAAGGCCTTGCGGACAAATGGTATAGCCAGTATGCTGATGGGCACTTCACTACGTGGGAGGCACTAAAAGCGGCATTCTCGCGGACATTTCGACCAAGCGACTCCTCAGAACGAGCTCTAGACCAGCTAGAGAACCTAAAATTACGAGCAGGTGAATCCTTACATGAATTACACAAGAACTAAAGCACTTGTTTCTCGTTTGCCTCATGCTCCAGGTGATTTTTTAGTCAAAAAATGGATTGAGAAGGCTCTGCCTAAGTCATCTCAACAAAAGCTTCGGGAATCCCTCAGACTGGATGCAACACTTGATGATTTTGTTGCAACTGCATCACGCATTGAGGAGGCTAGAATACATTTTGAAGTAGAGTCTCAACCAAATTATGCATCTGATTTGGATCTGATCGGGCAACTCAGGAAGGAGTTGGAAGCCTTAAGGATGGAGCAAAGTCGCCAAGAAGAAAAGGTCATACCGCCACTCTCAACTCATAATATGGATGAAGTGTCTCAACTTAAGCGTGAGCTTGAAGACTTGCGGACTACCCAGGACATACGAAGACAGGTTTGGTGTACAATATGTAATAATAATGGACATTCCAATGTAAATTGTCCTAACAGAGTCAGTTGTCAGTTCTGTGGCAAAGAGGGTCATGAGGCAAGAGACTGCTACTACCTTAAGGGGGCACAACAGCGAGGTAACCATCAAGGTGTAGATTCATATTATGCTAGCACTGCTAATGCACCTAATAGAGAGACCCGCCCAACTCGGCCTAGATACAATAGGCCTCTAATGTGTTACCGTTGTGGGGAGTATGGCCATATGCAGAACAGGTGTTCTCTTCCAGAGGACGCACCCCCTTGTCAACACTGTCCAGATGCTAAGGATCACTACACCAGAGATTGCCCAAGAGGTCGTCCGGCTCCTATTCACATGATTGCAGTCTCCCCACCTGTAGAAGGTATGACAGCTCAATCTTATGTTGTTTCATCTTCATCCATGCCAATGATGACCAGAGCCAGGCAAGCGGCAGTAGCCCAAAGGAGGAACAACAAGGACTCAAAGATAAAGTTGTAGAAAAGAGGGTGGGATGGAAGGACCAAGAGGAAATGGAAGAAGCTTATGAGAGGGCAACTACTTTGCTCAAAGATCAACCAACGAGTACTTCTGAAGGCAAGCAAGAAGTGGACATTGAAGAAATTTTGAAAGGTATTCATCATCAGATTAGCCTGTATCAACTCATAAAGATAGATCCGAAAGTAAGAAGTGATCTGCTGAAGATTATACATTCTGCATGCTTGTGCCCACCTCCTAGCATAGATGGTTTTATGGTGGACTTTCCTCCTGCACCCTTGGCTGATTATCAGAGCTCAAGATTATCCGTTTAATCAAGGATGAAGCTCTAGCAGGTGTTATTATAGATGGAGGTTCCGGCATCAATTTGATGCCTGATTTCACTATGAAGAAACTAAGGCTCAATCCCACAAAGGCAGCACCCTTCACAGTCACCTTAGCAGATCAACGTCGGGTTGCACCAGTGGGCATTGTTGAAAAGGTACTTATGATAGTGCAGGGTTGTCATTTTGTTTTAGACTTGTTGTTATTGCCCTGCCTCAGGAGACCTCATACCCTCTACTCCTGGGAAGGCCTTGGCTAAGGCAAGCAAAGGCTCTACAGGATTGGGGAAAGAACAAGTTATGGATTTCCACATGTACTAACAATCAATTACAGATACATTTGGAAGAAGGATCAGACATCAACAAGGCTACTGGATATGCAATGGAAACTCAGGTAATGCCTTCAGAAGATGATGCCTTATTAAGTTGGATGATGGGAAGTGCAGAATGCTGCAGAGTGGAGATATGTGAGGTAAATGAAGATTTTGCAGAAGCAACACAAGGAGGACGGGAAGAGGGAAAAACTGATGTTCTTCACTTAAACAAAATAGAAAAGAGTAAGCAAGGAAGTCAAGCTTATTTTTTGCAGGCACCTCCGGAAGGACATAAATCTCCAATTGAATCAGATAATCAAAATTCAACACTTAGCGCCACTAAGAAGGTATGTGGGGAAAAGGCAGGTAAACATGAGGAATCAGATGATTTTATGCTTGCAGGACCAGAAAGAGACAAAGTTGTGCCTGCATCTGGGGAAGATAATTGCGACCTTCAAGAACTTCCATTCTCAAATATACCCTTAGGATGGATCAAGGAACAAATTGTGGATCATAAATTGAACTCTGCTCCTGCATACAGTGGAGATGAACTTTCCAGTGAGTCCAATTCTGAAAGGTTTGTTCAAGAAGTAAATCTTGGAGATGAAGAGAATCCTCTGATGGTTCACTTGGCTGCTTGGTTATGGCACTATCCACCTTTATTGCAGAAGGTAACTTCCCTACTTTTTACCTATAAAAGTGTCTTTGCATGGTCCTATAAAGACTTACAGGGATACCTGAGGAGCTTGGATTACACCGAATACCCTTAGTGGAAGGAGCTTCACCTGCAAGAAGTAGGCCTTACCGACTTAATCCAAAGTATGCAAGGCAGTAAAGTTAGAAATCACAAAATTGGAAGAGGCAAGTATTATTGTTCCGGTAGAACATTCACGGTGGCTTTCTTCCATGGTCATTGTACCAAAGAAAAACGGCAAAATAAGAGTATGTGTTCATTTTCGTGCCTTGAATAAAGTAACTATTCAAGATGGCTTTCCCCAACCATTCACAGAGCAGGTGCTTGAAGAAGTAGCCGGACACTCTTTATATAGTTTTCTTGATGGATTCAGTGGCTACAATCAGATAGCCATTCATCCTGAAGATAGAGACAAGACGGCTTTTGTTACACCATGGGGCACATATGTTTATACCCGTATGGCTTTTGGCTTGAAGAATGCACCAGCATCCTTCAATAGGAATATGTACCTCATACTAGGGAAATGGTTAACCTCATTTCTGCGCATTTTATGGATGATTTTTCAGTATTTTCAGGAACAGACAAGAGGGCAACAGTTCAAGATTTCAATAATCATTTGGATAATCTAAAGGAAATCTTTGAGCATGTCTCAAAACAGGTTTGAAGTTGAATCCTGCTAAATGTCATTTTTTGGTGACCAAAGGTACTCTCCTAGGCCACATAGTATCAGTTGAAGGGATACGGTTGATCCGGCAAAGATCACTGCTATCCTTTCTATGCCAATTCCACAAAGCCCAAAGGAAGTGCAAAGTTTCTTGGGCCATGCAGGATATCATAGACGATTTATCAGAATGTATTCAGAAATAGCTAAGCCTTTGTCCAGGCTTACAAGTAAGAAAGTCCCTTTCTCATGGACTCCTGAAGCCGAGAAAGCATTTTGCGAATTAAAATTGAGGCTATGTACTGCTCCTCTTTTAACTGTTCTAATTGGTCATTAGAGTTCCATGTACATACAGATGCCAGTCTTCATGCAGTTGGAGCAGTCTTGGCTCAACCATCATCACAGAAGATAGACCAACCTATCGTTTATGCTAGCAGATTGCTTACTAAAGCAGAGAGGAACTACAGCACTACTGAAAGGGAAGGTTTGGCTATCGTGTTCTCTCTTCAAAAATTCCGGCATTACCTCTTAGGTGTGCATTTTATTGTCATAACTGATCATCAACCTTTGAAGTACCTGATTAACAAGCCCAGAGTAGCTGGAAGGATTTGGCGATGGTTACTCCTATTTCAAGAATTTAATTTTGATATTCATATTAAGCCAGGAAAAGCACTACATGGCAGATCAAGTGTCCAGGACGGCAATGAGCGAAAGGCAACAGGTATTAATGACGAATTGGTGGATAGCAATCTTTTTCTAGTAACAGTTCGAATTAGCTGGTATGATGAAATTCTTCATGTTCTCACTACTGGAAAGATCCCAGAACACTTGACACCTGTAGAAAAGAGAAGATTGCTCTTGAAAACCAAAGCATATTCTCTTATAAATGGAAATTTATATAAATACTGTCAAGATGATATACTGAGAAGGTGTGTCTATCCAGAGGAGGTAAATCTTCTACTAGAAGCTGCACACAGTGAAGGACATCTCAAGGGGGAAGAATTGGCTCATAGAATCATCCACAAAGGTTTATGGTGGCCTCATATTTTCAAAGATGCAATCAAGTTCGCCAAAGAATGCCACATCTGCCAGAGGTGTGCTCCCGCGCCAACCAGATTGAATTTCCAACCATTGGTCATATCTACAGGATGGCTTCCATTTGAACGATGGGGTCTTGATTTCATAGGGCCAATTAGCCCAACTGGGCAACCAGGAGGTAAAAAGTATATTTTGATGGCCACATGCTATGCTACTAAATGGATAGAGGCTAAAGCTACTGTGGACTGCACGGCTTTAACAGTAGCTAAATTTATGTATAAACGAATTTTCTCAAGATTTGGTTGCCCACTGGAAATTACTAGTGATAGGGCACACATTTTGTAAATCAATTGCTCCAGTTTATATTTGACAGGTACAAAATCTTCCATAAAAAATCTTGTGCCTATTACCCAAGGGAAAATGGCCAAGCGGAGAGTTCCAATAAGATTTTGATTGGACTACTTCGCAAATTATCTTTTGATCATCAAGCTCTTGGCCACTAGCACTAATTGGTGCAATTTGGGCTTTCAGAACCACGAAGAGGGGAACCACAGGCAAAACTCCATTTCGTTTAGTTTATGGAAAAGAGGCATTGGCACCATTTGAGTTCATTATCAGAAAGGAAATAGGAATCAAAACCGTTGGAATTGAACCCCCCATTCAGAGATTGGTGGCATTGGAAGAATACAGAGAAGGAGCAATGCAAAAACTTCAGGTAACACAAGAAGAGCGCAAAAGACTACATGACAGGTATCTGAGATCCAATGAAGTACAGGAAGGATCTATGGTTTTAGTGCATCAGGTCCCAGCAATTCCAACCAAACTGGCACCCAAATGGATAGGACCTTATACGGTGATAAAAGTATTACCTCATGGAGCAGTACATCTAGAGGATTTGCAGGGTAAGAGGATACCATTGGTCAATATCTCTAGGGTGAAGTATCTGACCTAAATTAAAATGGAAGCATTCTATCCCTTGTACATATCTTGTTTTTTAGTAATTGCAGAATAAATAGATCTCAGCAATAAGGGAGAAATTGCACCGGGGACGGTGGAAAAGCTTGATGTGGGGGTCTGTAGAGCCTCCATATGCCTCTCTCTCTAAGGGGCATTGTGCTTATCTCTCTTCAACACACAGAGTTTCTCTCTTTGTAGCTCTCTCACATAGAGATATGGGGTATGGGTGGTAGTAGATGCATCAGAGCTTGGTTGTCTGGCTGAGCAAATACACCTCAGAGAGTCGTCTCTCTCTCTCACACACACAGAGAGATGATGCAAGAGCTGAGCTTCTGAAGGCTCTGAGAAGTAGCTCTTCCTATCACTGCGAAGGGTGGCAGAGGTTAGAGATAGTATTGTTGCTCCGTGAGCATGAAATGCGTGCTCAAGTTGCTTGCTTGGTCAATGTCAGGTCGTTAGGAGTGCTATAATAGAGTGATATATGATAGAGAACACGATGATGGATGTGCAGATCTGGACACAGAGAATCACTCCCGCATTTTCGACAGCAGAGCAAAAAAGCCTAAGGCTATGAGCCTCTGAGCTTAAGGTGATGCAGAGTCTACAGACAATGTTAACACAACAGAAAACATTGAAATACTCTATTCACAAAGAAATTGAAGTCATGGCGCTTTGTTCTCTCTCTCTCTTCCTCTCTATCTCCCCTTCCCTCTCTCTCCCCCTCACCCCCACCAAGCCCCTCCCCTCCCCTCACCACTCACCCCCGCAAAGCCCCTCCACTCCCCTCACCACTCACCCCCGCAAGCCCCCTCCCCTCCCCTCACCACCATCCCCCACAAACCCCTCCCTTTCCCTCACCACCTCCCCCACTTCCTTGCGCCTCCCCCTCATCCCCTTGCGCCCCATCCCCTCCTTTCTTGCGCCCCTCCCCCTCACCACTCACCCCCACCAAGCCCCTCCCCTCCCCTCTCCACTCACCCCCGCAAAGCCCCTCCCCTCCCCTCACCACTCACCCCCGCAAGCCCCCTCCCCTCCCCTCACCACTCACCCCCGCAAGCCCCCTCCCCTCCCCTCACCACCATCCCCACAAACCCCCTCCCTTTCCCTCACCACCTCCCCCACTTCCTTGCGCCTCCCCCTCATCCCCTTGCGCCCCATCCCCTCCTTTCTTGCGCCCCTCCCCCTCACCACTCACCCCCACCAAGCCCCCTCCCCTCCCCTCTCCACTCACCCCCGCAAAGCCCCTCCCCTCCCCTCACCACTCACCCCCCGCAAGCCCCCCTCCCCTCCCCTCACCACTCACCCCCGCAAGCCCCCTCCCCTCCCCTCACCACCATCCCCCACAAACCCCCTCCCTTTCCCTCACGACCTCCCCCACTTCCTTGCGCCTCCCCCTCATCCCCTTGCGCCCCATCCCCTCCTTTCTTGCGCCCCTCCCCCTCACCACTCACCCCCACCAAGCCCCTCCCCTCCCCCTCACCACTCACCCCCGCAAAGCCCCTCCCCTCCCTCTCACCACTCACCCCCGCAAGCCCCTCCCCTCCCCCTCACCACCATCCCCCACAAACCCCCTCCCTTTCCCTCACCACCTCCCCCACTTCCTTGCGCCTCCCCCTCATCCCTTGCGCCCCATCCCCTCCTTTCTTGCGCCCCTCCCCCTCACCACTCACCCCCACCAAGCCCCTCCCCTCCCCTCACCACTCACCCCCCCAAGCCCCCTCCCCTCCCCTCACCACCATCCCCCACAAACCCCCTCCCTTTCCCTCACCACCTCCCCACTTCCTTGCGCCTCCCCCTCATCCCCTTGCGCCCCATCCCCTCCTTTCTTGCGCCCCTCCCCCTCACCACTCACCCCCACCAAGCCCCTCCCGGTCCCCCTCACCACTCACCCCCGCAAAGCCCCTCCCCTCCCCTCACCACTCGCACCCGCAAGTCCCCTCCCCTCCCCTCACCACTAACCCCCACCACTCCCTCCCCTTACCACTACCCCCCCCCACTCTACACACTTCCCCTCGCACTCCCCCTCACTTTCACCCTCGCACACACCCTCACTCACATAATCACTCACATAAAGCACACACACCAGCTTAGCGCACACACGTAATCACACATGCACTTCCACTCACACACAATTCCACACACGCACACTCACACCACAACTTCACACACATACACCCACACATATGCCCGAGGAGGCTCAACAGACTTCTAAGAAGACCGAACCACAGAGATCTCCCGAAGAAGAGAAAGAAGTTGAATCTAAGCCATCTAAATTCTTAGTAATTGTTTGAAGAACATGCAGAGGACTCTGGAATATGGAGCCAGTTATCTCTAGAAGATTGCTGCAAGGTGGGGCAGTGGAGGAACACCATGATTGGAGAAGCAGATGGACCAATCGGCTTCATTGGATTGTCAGAATTGGATGAAGAGGTAAAAGTGAGTTGGTAAAAGTAAAAGTGTATTGTAGAGAGTAAAAGTGGCCGCCAACCATTCACGGCGACTACCTATCTTTGGGGATCCAATTCAAATCAAGGGAATAATTGACCTACCCCTCCAATTTTGGGTGGTTAACCGGCGCGTGATCAATGGACGTGAAGATTCAGCAAGGCTCTCTTGGCCTATTAGAGCCTATAAAATCAAAGGAATTGTGCTCATTTGGGACTACGGCTACGACGGACGACGACACACACAGGAGTATATGTACAAGTTTTAGAGATACAGTGGTCCGCGTATATGTGTAGAAGACCTCTCTTGCACTTGGTGGTTTCAAGTCTACTGTGGGAGCTACTCTGTCGTGTATACAGAGGGTAGGCTTCACAGTGAAGGGCTATGAGCACTATAATGTAAGAAAGTAGCTTGGCGTTATTTTTTCTGGGAGTCAGTGTGTTGATTAATCTCTATTCTCTTGAGAAATACTACAATTTGTATTGTTCTGAGTTCTCTACCAACTTTGTAATCATCCGATTCGGATCAAAAAGTGTATGGTCTTCCTTGGTCACATATTGTTCATATTTTCTGAAGCATTCACTACTTTGTGCAATCCGTTTTATCTACCTGCTCACAGAAATGTTAAAGGGTATACTTCCCTAAAGAGAACTCCCCTTGAGTAGGTGACGTACTGGAAGCGTTTGTTTTCTACAAAAGTGGATACCCCAGTACCTCCTCTACACATATGCATACATGAATGCATATGCATACATGAATGCATATGCAAACAAGCATGAATATGCATACATGCATGCATATGCATACATGCATGCATATGCATACATGCATGCATATGCATACAAGAATGCTTATGCATACAAGCATGCATATGCATACATGAATATATATGCATACATGCATGCATATGCATACATGCATGCATATGCATACATGAATGCATATGCATACATGAATGCATATGCATACAAGAATGCATGTATGCATATGCATACAAATATGCATATGCGTACACACATGCACATGCATACATGCATGCATATGCATGCAAGCATGCATATGCATACAGCCATGCATATGCATACATGAATGCATATGCATACAAGAATGCATATGCATACATGAATGCATATGCGTACATGAATGCATATGCATACATGAATGCACATGCATACATGAATGCACATGCATACATGAATGCACATGCATACATGAATGCACATGCATACATGAATGCACATGCATACATGAATGCACATGCATACATGAATGCACATGCATACATGAATGCACATGCATACATGGATGCATATGCATACATGGATGCATATGCATACATGGATGCATATGCATACATGGATGCATATGCATGTATACATATGCATACAAGCATGCATATGCATACATGAATGCATATGCATACAAATATGCATATGCGTACACACATGCACATGCATACATGCATGCATATGCATACAAGCATGCATATGCATACAAGCATGCATATGCATACATGAATGCATATGCATACATGCATGCATATGCATACAAGCATGCATATGCATACAAGCATGCATATATATACATTGGATGAGATGTGAGTTCTTCACATTGCATTAGATGGGATCTCCACGTACACCTTGGGGTGCGCATCATCATGAAGAATCAAAGATATATCATATTCATAATGGAGCTCCAGTTATGGATGCGGTCGGAAAGTCAATGCGTCAGCGCATTCGACAACTCTGCTCCATCAAATTCGGTCATTCAGTAATGTTAAAATGGATCGAATAGGATAGGGACTCTAAAAATCATATCACACAATGCATATATGAAGAGTACCAGCCAGCACCTAGGAATCCTATTGTAAGTTCCAAATAGATTCAACATACGGCGTGCGACGTAATGTCTCATCGATGATCGGAAGCTCGCGATGCTTTTAGAGCAGGCTTACCGAAGCGTGTATGGCTAGATGTCGAAGAATGGGAATCAGTTCAAGATGAGCAGCAGCATACTCCTGATCGATATCGTCAACAGAGAGATCCGGTAGCCACACGTTTAGATACAGTTGGAACGTCGCATTTAGGTAGCGGCGGATACAATAGTATGCGCTACCAATTTGTAAGTATCATGTTAATTATTGAAGTTGTTTGTGTAAAGCACATTATGTATGTTCATCTAACATTTTGCATATTTATTATAGGAGTTGGCAATGGGTCGTCCTCCGATGCGAAGTGAAGAATCATATGGATATCGACATGGACTGATTGTACTGTTACAAGACTTAGAGGGACACAGTGCAATCGTCTCATGGGAGAATATTCTTGATTAGGTAAAGTTATATCTTGGTTTCGTGTTTTTAGTTGTTGTTTATAAATGTCATGTTAATTGGTCTTATTTTATACATATGTTTTGTTGCAGGATTGTAGGTGTAAATATTTTGATCAATGCCACAATTTTGTATCACACTCGCATATGACAATGATGTAACATAATTTTGTATTCGATTCCTATATGGAAGTGTTTTGTCACATTGCCACAATTTTGTATTACACTCCTATGTGGCAATGATGTACCATAATTTTGTATTCGATTCCTATATGGAAGTGCTTTGTCACATTTTGTATTCGATTCATATATACAAGTGGTTTGCCACACTTTTGGTTATTTTTCATTTATGGAATATACAACTTTTTGTACATGATTCATTGATCATTTTTGCTCATATAAGTTTATGTTTTGATTGCCATTAGAGTAATAACACATGTACTCAGTTGGGCAGAGTGTATTGTCTTTTGCTAGACAACATCATGCTGTAGCAGAAGACAACACATTCTGCCCAAAAAAATTTGTGTAGATAAGGTCGTCGGTATACGCACCGTAGCTCCAGTATGGACGTCGGTATAGGCATCGGTACGCCCAGTGCGGACGTCGATATGGACGTCGGTATAAGCGTCGGTAATACCGAGGCATATACTAATGCTTATACCGACGCTTATACCGACGCTTATACCGGCGCCTATATCGGCGCTTTCTTTCCGATGCGTATATCGACCCTAACACCGATGTCACGAAGAAATCACGCCCATTCATTTGCCTCGCTAGCATCCTCGGTATACCCTCAAGATGTTGTAGTGTGCATTTCTACATTTCCAAGCACATAGAATATCATCATCAAGAGGATTCATTTGACCAAGATTATTTGGATCAATGTTTCTTGAGGCTCATGATCAGTTCCAAGTAGAGTCTCAAAAAGCTCACACTACGACATATGAGGGGCATACCGACGTTGCCGATACCGACGGTCACCCCTCGGCATCGGTATGATTGTTGAAAATGCTTGAAAAACCACGGATGCAATACCGACGGTCATTTAATCATCGGTATACACGGCGTCGCTATGAGCACCGGTATAGGCGTCGGTACTTTACTGTAAGTTACCGATGCTTATACCGACGCTTATACTGACACTCATACCGACGCTTATACCGAGGCAACTTTTAACCAGGCCCGAGAGCAAAAATTTGACATCTGCCTGCATTTTGAACCAAAGTTTGCTAATGTCGAGTTTCACGTGCGAACTACATTTCAAACCTATTGTGTACACACATCTCTCTCTTTCTCTCTCTTTCTCTCTCTCTCTCTCTCTCCCTCTCTCTCCCTCTCTCTCTCTCTCTACATCTCTGTTTCTCTAGATCTGAAATTTTGGTAAAAATTGCACATACTATAGCACCCTTTCTCTTTCTTTGTGTTTTCCCTTTTCTAATTTCTCTTCTCTTTTGTTTTGCAGGAGCTTTTTGGCATCAAATCTTTTGAATTCGACCAAGGGCAACATTAAGTGGACCTTGATGACAATGCTCCAAACAATTACATCAATGTAAGTGATTGTTTTGTTTTCGATTGATATAGAGTGAGATAGAGAGAGAGATGAAAGAAAGAGAGAGATCTAGAGAAACATAGAGAGAGAGAGAGAAAGAAAGAGAGAGAGATGAAAGAGAAAGATGGAGAGAGAGTGAAAGAGAGAGAGAGAGATGAAATAGAAAGAGAATGAGATAGAGAGAGAGATGCATACATACATACACACACATATGCATACACATACTCACATACATATTACATACACACATGCATATACATACACATACATATTACATACTCACATGCATACACACATATACATACATACATGCATATTACATACAAACATGCATATTACATACACACATGCATATTAGATACACAAATGCATATACATACACACACATATTCATTCTCATACTCACATACATACATACATGTATACACACATATACATACACATATGTACACACACACATGTATACATACACACATGCATATGCATACATACATACACACATATTTGCATGTACACACACACATACATACATACACACATGCATATTACATACACACTCACATATGTATACACACACATATGTGCATACATACATACACACACATATGCATGTACACACACATACATACATACACACATGCATATTACATACACACACACACACATATATATACACACTCACATATGTATACACACTCACATATGTATACACACACATGCATATTACATACACACACACATATAAATACACACTCACATATGTATACACACACATATGTGCATACACATGCATATGCATGCATACATACACACACATATGCATGTACACACACACATACATACATACACACATGCATATTACATACACACTCACATATGTATACACACACATATGTACATACACACATGCATATGCATACATAGATACACACACATATGCATGGACACACACATACATACATACACACATGCATATTACATACACACACACATATTAATACACACTTACATATGTATACACACTCACATATCTATACACACACATGGATACATGCACATACACATACACACACATCACATATACATACACACATACACACATATACATGTTTTAGGAATAGGGTTTTAGGATTAGGGTTTTTGAATTTCTCTTTTCTTTTGTTTTGCAAGAGATTTCTGGCATTGATTCTTTGGAATTTGACAAGGGACGATGTCAATTGGGCTTTGATGAGAGTGTTCAAAAGAATTGCATTGATGTAAGTGATTGTTTTGTTCTTTATTATAAATAGAGATATAGAGAGAGAGAATAAGAGAGAGGGAGAGAAAGAGGGAGAGAGAGAGAGGAAAGAGAGAGAGAGAGAGAGATAAAGAGAGAGATATAGATAGAGAGAAAGAGAGAGACATAGAGATACATACACACAGATGCATACATATTACATACACATATGCATATGCAAAGAGAGAGACATAGAGATACATACACACAGATGCATGCATACTACATACACATATGCATATGCATATGCATACATACACACACATATACATGCACACAAACACACATATACATGTTTTAGGGTTAGGGTTTTAGGATTAGGGTTTTTCACTTTTACACATATACACACATAATACATACACACATGCACACATATACACATGCATACACATACACATACACATACACATACACATACACATACACATACATACATACATACATACAATACACACACATGCATACATACAGACAGACACACATACATACATACATTCATACATAGATACATATACACATACTCATAGAGAGAGAGAGTCACACGCACACACATGCATACATATACACACGTGACATATACATACACACATATGCATGTTTTAGGGTTAGGGTTAGGGTTCTTGGCTTTTACATATATACACACATGCATACACACATATACACATATGAACACATAATACATATGCACATACACATATATATACATGTGCATACACACATACACACATACACACACACATACATTCATAGACACACACACACACACACATATATATATATATATATATAAATAAATATATATATATATATATATATATATATATATATATATATATATATATATATATATATATATATATATATATATATATATATATATATATATATATATATATATATATATATATATATATATATATATACATATATATATATATACACACACACACACACATGCATACACACATACACATATGTGACATATACATACACACATATACATGTTTTAGGGTTAGGGTTTTTGGATTTTACATATATACACACATGCATGCATACATATACACATATAAACACATAATACATATACACATACACATATATATACACATGCATACACACATACACACATATACATGTTTTAGGTCTAGGTCTTCAGAATTAGGGTTTTAGTATTTTTACATAGATACACATATGCATACACACACATACACATATATATATTAACCTACACATATATATACACAAGCATACACACATATACCTATTTTAGGTCTAGGTCTTTAGGATTAGGGTTTTACGGTTTTTACACATGCAGATAAATATTTACACATATAGAAATATACACACATAATACATGTACACATACACATGTATATACATAGGAAGACACACATATACATGTGTTCTAGTTGTTGTTTATAAATATCATGTCTATGTGTCCCATTTCTTTGTACACGATTCATGATTCAATTTGCTCATGTCTTTTGTATTTGACAGTATGTTTTGCTTTATCAAATCATTTTTTTGTTGCCTGCCATACATGTCACACGTAGTTGGGTTTTTCTTGGGCAGAGTGGATTGTCTTTTGCTACACAACAGCATGGGAATGTTGTTGTAGCAAGAGACAACACACTCTGCCCAAGAAATTTTGTAGATATGGTCGTCGGTATAGGCAACGGTATAAGCGTCGGTATCCCCAGGCACATACCGATGCTTATACCGACCATTTTGCCCAAGGGCATACCATGGCTTATACCGTCGCTTATACCGATGCATATACCGACGCTCATACCGACGCATATACTGACGCTTATACCGACGCTTATACTGACGCTTTGGTTCTGACGCCTACACTGACCCTTACACCGATGTCGGGGAAAAATTGCGCCCGTTCATTTTCCTCGGTAGAAGCCTCGGTATACGCGTGATATGTTGTAGTGTCATATGAAACAAGGATGTAATTGATTTTAAACTTCCACAAGTTGTAACTCATAGCATCAATCTTACCTTCCATGAAGGCTAATGCTCATATCCACAATGTTGGAATGACAGAATCATTGCTACTCCTTGTGCTCCACCTACTCTTGTTGATAAACCACCTTGCTTCCCAATTATGAGAATGCAGCATTTGAAAACTTCTCTTCTTTTTTGTTGAAACCTCTATGTTTCTTCTTGTACACCACTTAGAGCCACTTGGGCTCTGATACCATGTAAAAAAAATGACAAAGTAGAATAGACTAATAGATAGAGTTAAAAAAAATGTAGACTTAGAGTAAACGTAGACTTGAAGATAGAGAATTCAAATTCCCAAATATACAAGAGAATGAAGCTACAAAGATGGGGATGTCCACACATGCACTCCAAAGATGGAGCTTAGATGGTGATCTAGATAGACTTTAGATGAAGGGCTTACTAGTGCACAATGAAATCTAAAGCTTTGCAAAGGCCGTGCTTATATAGCATGCTACCAAAAGCATGCTACCAAACCTATTCAACAAGTTAAACAAAAGTGCAAAAGTTCATATGCATGCTATCAATCATCCATGCATATACAAAAGCTAAATGCCCACTCTAAATCGAAAATTTTACATGAAAAGAGAGCTATGAATGTAAATATTGACAAAATGTTTATCTTAAGTTGAGAGAATTTCTACGCAAAGGTGGTGCAAATGATGAACATTCTCATAAAAAAACTTTCAAATGCAGTGTTGAAATTTATTAAATATCTATCTTCAAATGAGTTCTTTAAAGATCCTTATGCATGAATAGCCAACTTTGAAGCTCTACACACTAGACTTGTAGAGTCCAAATAGTGAATCCTAAGTATTCTTTGATATTTCTCAAAGCAAGGAATCAAGAGCAAATGAAAGTACTCAATTTGTACACATACGGAGAGACTTATGCCCAAGAGTCTAAGAGGGGATGCTTAGAAAAAATCTTGCAAATGAGGTATATGATGAGAATGGACCTCGAAAAGGGAGCAAGAGCTTCCAAACCTCCATGCAGGCATGAGAAATCCATATGTCAGCTCAAACAACACTTATTGTCCCATATACAAAGTTATGAGGTGCCAAAATCAAGGATATACAAAAGAGTGCATCTCTCCTTGCTCACAACTCAAGAGAGGATATTGGAGGAGAGCCTCTCTCTCTGTCTCCCATCTAGACTAGTGGAACACATCATGTATGTTCATCTAACATTTTGCATATTTATTATAAGAGTTGGGTGATGCTCTGATGCTAATCGAAGAAGCTTATGGATATCATCATGGATTGGCTGCTCTATTGCATGACTTAGAGGGACACAGTGCAATCATTTCATGGGAGAATCTATGATGAGGTAACTTACAGTTTGGTTTCGTATTTTTAGTTATTGTTTATAAATTTCATGTCAATTTGTCTCATTTTACACATATGCTTTTTTGCAAGATTGTAGGTGTAGATGTTTTGATCCCCTTGCACATATGTATGGTAGTGTTTTGCCACAATTTTGTATTAAACTCCTATGTGGCAATCGTGCATGATAATTTTGTATTCGCTTCCTATATGGAAATGCTTTGTCACATTTTGTATTCGGTTCCTATATGGAAGTTCTTTGCCACACTTTTGTACATCCTTCATTTATGGAATATACAACTTTTTGTACATGGTTCATGGTTCATTTTTGCTCATATCTTTTGCGGCCGATAGTATTTTGCTATATAAAATCATGTTTTGGTTGCCATTAGAGTACATATCACATGTACTCGATTTTCTTTGGACAGAGTGTATTCTCTTTTGCTAAACAACATCATGGTAATGTTGGTGTAGCAAAAGATAACACACTCTGCCCGAAAAAAAATTAGCAGATATACTCCTCGGTACTCCTAGCAGTCGCCGACGTAAGCATCGGTACTCCTAGCACGGTCGTCGATATGGGCATCGATATGCGTGTCAAAAATACTGACACTCATACCGGTGTGTATATCAATTCCTATATCGGTGCTTATAACGGTGTTATGTTTTTGATGTGCATACAAACCGCAACACCGACATGGTGCGCGAATTGCGTCCATTCATTTTCCTTGGTAAAAGCCTCAGTATACCCTTGATATGTTGTAGTGTACATCACAGGCATACATTTACACATACATATGCATACATACATACACACATCCATACACACATCCATACACACATGCATACACACACATAAACATACACACATAAACATACAAACGGATACACACATACACTTGCGTACACCCATACACAAATACACATACACACACATACACATACATGTTAAAAATAAGGAAGTAAGGTTGTATATATTTTTGCAAAAAGGATTTTCTTCAAGTAGAAGGAAAATACAAAAAATGAAAAATGGAATCATTTACTTCAGCAAGTAGTGGAGGCCAAAAGAGAATCAAATCCAAAAACTGAACTGTAAGAGGAGTGGTTGTCCAAAGTAGTAGAGGAGTTATGGAGAAGAGCTCTCAAACTCATCATGAGAGTTTTTGGTCACTTGGCTATAAATGAGTCAAGGGAGGAAACTCAAGAACAGAGGAAAAAGGCGTGGAAGTCCCCTTGTAGCTAGTTCATTTGGTCTGAGTCATTTCGTTCTCTTCACTCTCATAGACTATGTCCAGCCGCATACTCATTTCTAGGTAGTCTACTTGTCAGAGTCATATCTCTCAATATATTTATCCAATTTTTGAGTTTAAACATTCATTGGAAAGCTTATCTTTAGTACTTCCTCTATCTAGAATAGTGTTATTAAATTGTTTACGATCTATGAGTTACTTAGTTTTTAGTGAAGTCAAGTTTTTAGATTAACTGAGTGGACAGGTAACCTATTTTAGGCAAAGAGTTGCCAACCCAAAAATAATCCAAATTGATTGTTTCATAGCTCATTTGAAATCTATAAGTGTCTAGTTTGAGTGACCAAAGTTTCAAGTTCATTGGATTTTTCACTTGGTACCAGTTTTCATTTGAAGATTCAGCTATTGGCAAAAGTCTTGATCTTGAGAAGGTCTTCTACACTTTTCGCTACGAATAGGAGAGGAATTCTCCAACAATTGGTATCAGAGCATTGGAGTTTGAAGAGGCAAAGCATTGGAACTGAAGTGAAGCAAAAGAGAAGCTACAAATCAAGGGGGAGCTTCGTAAAGTCAAGGAAGAGTGCCACAACATATTTGAAGTAAACTTCAATCTTGGAAGTTTTCAATGGTCGATTTATGACAACAAGTTGAGAAGTTAGACAAAGATAATTTTCAATCTTGGAGGTATAGAATGACAAATTACCTTAAAGGTAAAGTTTTATGGAGTATAGTTAGTGGAGATGATCCACAACCGGTGGACCTTCAAGATCCCAACATTACTCCGACACAAAGGAGAAAATTTTGTTGATTGGGAAGAGAGGAATCGAAGGGTGATGTTCCTCATTTCACAAGTTATTTCTAACACTATGATTGGTCATGTGCAAAGCTTAGAAACAGCCAAGGAGGTTTGGGAAGCATTGGAGAAGGTGTATGCTACCTCAACAAGGTCTCGGAGTATGCAACTCAAGAACGAGATCAATAACATGAAGAAAAGCTCAAACCAAAGCATTAGTGAGTATACATTGAGGATCAAGGAGCTTTGAGATCAGCTAGCATCAGTTGGATGCAATATAGAAGAGGAATACATCATCCAAACAGCCCTCAATGGCTTTAGGAGTGAAGAAAAGTGGAAGCCCCTCATCACAAATATTCTCTATAGAGACCCTCTACCAACATTCGACGAGATTACACCAAATCTTGTGGCTAAAAAGGTTGCTTAACAAGGAGAGGGCAACAAAGGTAAGGAAAGCCATAGTCAAATGTTATATGCAGGACTAGGTAGAGGAAGGAACTCAAGAGCAAGCTCGAGAGGAAGAGGAAGAAGCTACAACTACATAAATTCCAGCCAACACAACTCGGAGGAAAAATCAAATGACAACACACATAGAAGAGGTCGAGGAAGAAATAGAGGAAGAGGTCAAGGTTCATACAATCCTCATAAAGGTATAACATGTTACCGTTGTGGTAAAGTAGGACATTATGCAAATGATTGCTGGCAAAAGAATGGAAGGCTGAATGGAGGCAACCAAAGGAGCCAAAATAACTATGCGAGTACATCAAGTGAAGGAGACAAGCAAACCATGCTTGCCATGAAGCATGACTACAACAACCCGAGAAGTGATCATCAAAAATGGTTTATAGATTTAGGTTGCAACAACCATATGACATGCCAAAGAGATTTGTTCAGAAAGCTACAAGCTCCAAGTGGAAGAGGATGTGTCGAGATCGGTGATGAAACTCAACACACAATTGAGCATGTTGGAGATATCAAGCTTGGAGAGAAGAAAATATTGGATGACGTTCTTCATGTTCCTACTATTGCAAAGAATTTGATTTTAGTAGGACAAATGGTAGAGAAAGGATATCATGTTATCTTCAATGAAAAAGGTTGCTTTATAAAGAATCCAAAAGAAGGATTCAAGGTCATTGCTCAAGGAAGGAAAGAAGGTAGGATGTTCACTTTGGACATTCAACAAGCACATGGAAAGGTGATGTATATTCAGTTTGGAAACAAGAGGATTGTTGAAATCGATTTGTGGCACAAAAGGTTTGGACATTTCAACATTCATAAGCTCAAGGACATGAGCAACCAGGTCTTCCAAGATTCAATGATGTTGGACTACATGAGTTTTGTGAAGCATGCCAACTAGGAAATCAAACTCGACAACCATTCAAGAAGAACAACTATGTGGCAAGGAATGTCCTCAACTTGATACACACAGATGTATGGGGACCACCACAACAACCATCGGTGGCTGGTAATAGATATTTTGTCACTTTTATTGATGATCATTCAAGAAAAGTATGGATGTTTTGCATAAAACAAAAATCATATGTGTTCTCCATGTTCAAGAGATTTAAAGAACAGGTAGAAAAGGAAACATGATGCTACATAAAGTCCTTGAGGTCCGATGGAGAAGGAGAATATTTCTCCAAAGAATTTTTTGATTTTCTTTATGAAAATGGCATCAAGAGACAATTTACATGTAGGTATATGCCTCAACAAAATGGAATAGTTGAAAGGAAAAATCAACATATCACAGAAGTTGCAAGGTGCATACTCAACGAGATGAAGATGCCACTAAATTATTGGGCTGAAGCAACTAGTACAGCTGTATATTTTGTGAACAAGTGCACAATGGCTGGAGTGCATAATCTAACTCTCAAGGAGGTTTATTCCCGTAAGAAACTTGATCTTACACATCTCAAAGTGTTTGGATCTGTGTGTTATGTTCACATCCCTTAAGAACTAAGGACAAAGATGGAGGCAAAGTTAGAAAAATGTATTTTCATTGGATACTCATCGGAGCAAAAGGGATATAGGTGCTACAATCCAATGACAAAGGAGCTAGGAGTCTCACGAGATGTGGTATTTGATGAGCTAAGTCCATGGTTTGGAGACAAAGGGAAAGAGAAGATTCTTGAAGAAGATTGCGAAGATGATGGAGGTGCCGTCCAAGAAGAATTTCAGCAAACAAGCACTCAAATGTTAGGTCCAGAAGCTTCTACATCAAGGCAAATGCTGTCCAAAATAGTAAGACAAATGCAAACGAAGAAGAGCATGAAGAGGTCATTAAACCAAAGGTAAAGCTCAATCGGTTGAAGAAGCAATCTTCAAAAGGAAATGAAAGGAGGTCTTTGAGAGCAAGGTATCCAATTCAAAGGCTGAGCTATGATAGTTTTAATTCAAAGCATTTTGCATATATGACACAGGTGGTCAAAGACAAGGAACCGAATGCATATGAAGAAGCATGTACACAAAAAGAATGGCAAGAAGCTATTCAAGAAGAGATAAAAGCTCAAGGACAATCACACATGGGAGGTAGTTCCAAAGCTGAAGGTATGAAGATTGTTCTAAATAAATGGGTGTTTAAAATAAAGAGAAGTGATGATGGTTCTCTAGCTAGGCATAAAGCTAGACTAGTAGCAAAAGGATTCAAGCAAACTCACGGCATCGACTATGAAGAGACTTTCAGCCCGGTTGCAAAGATGGGAGCAATTAGAACCTTGATTGCAGTGAGTGCAACAAGGAGATGGCCATTGTACCAACTTGACATAAAAAATGCTTTTCTCAATGGTGAACTTCAAGAAGAGGTATACATGAGTCAACCGATTGGATTTGAAGATAGAAAGCATCCAAATTTTGTTTGTAGATTGAAGAAAGCTTTGTATGGGCTGAAGCAAGCACCACGTGCTTGGAATCAAAGATTGGTCGTAATGCAGATCCCTCTCTCTACATAAAGAAAGAAGAAGGCAAGCAGGTATATATTTGCATATATCTTGATGATCTCATCATAACAGGAATACAAGAGATAAAAAGAAAACTTGATAAGGAGTTTAAAATTTTAGATCTTGGTGAGCTAAAATACTTTTTCAGCATTGAGATAGTCTATGGGAAAGATGGCATCTACTTGATGCAAAGAAACTACCTGTTGGATGTGCTTTTCAGATTCGGAATGAGTGAATGCAAACCACTCACTCAACCTATGGACACAAATGTGAAGCTATGCTCAAATGATGGAGAGAAGTTACATCATGTAACTACATACAGGAGTAGTATAGGCTCATTGATCTATGCTACGATTACAAGACTAAATTTGTGTTATATTGTTGGAGTTCTTTCTCATTTTATGCAAGCTCCAACAAGTGAACATTTAAATTCAGCCAAACGAGTGCTAAGATATGTGAAGCACACAGTCAATCATGCCTTGTTTTATAGATATGATGAAGAATTGTAGGTAAAGGGCGTCAGTGATGCTGATTGGGCTGGTTCGAAGGAAGATAGAAGATCTACTTCAGGTTATGTGTTCATGATAGGTAGCAAGCCTATCACATGGAGCTCGAAGAAGCAACCTACTATTGCACTATCATCTACAGAAGCTGAATATAGAGCATTAGCCTTTGCAACTTGTGAAGCTATGTGGATTAAGAAGCTCTTGGTTGATCTTGACGTGCAGGCAGAGACCATTTTAATTTATGGTGACAACATTTCAAGCATTCACTTGACAAACAATCCAATGTTTCATGCACGAAGTAAGCACATAGAAGTGCATTATCATTATGTTCGAGAGAAAGTTTTGAGCAAAGATTTGGATATAAAGTTCATTGGAACTAATGACCAGGTTGCAAACATGTTTACAAAGTCCTTAGATGCTTCTAAGCTAAAGAGGTTCAAGGATGAAATCAACTTGCAGGATATGGCTGAAGGTGCAAGCTCACATGTGAGCTTGAGGGGGAGTGTTAAAAATAAAGAAGTAAAGTCGTATATATTCTTTTCAAAAATGATTTTCTTCAAGTAGAAGGAAAATACAAATGAAAATGGAAGAATTTACTTCACTAAGTAGTGGAGGCCAAAAGAGAATCAAATCCAAAAACCGAAATGTAAGAGGAGTGGCTATCCAAAGTAGTGGAGGAGTTATGGAGAAGAGCTCTAAAACTCATCATGAGAGTTTTTGGTCACTTGGCTATAAAAGAGGCAAAGGAGGACACTCAAGAACAGAGGAAGAAGGGGTGGAAGTCCCCTTATAGGTAGTTCATTTGGTTTGAGTCATTTCGTTCTCTTCACTGTCATAGACTATGTCCAGTCGCATACCCATTTCTAGGTAGTCTACTTGTGAGAGTCATATCTCTCAATATATGTCTCCAATTTTAGAGTTTAAATATTCACTAGAGATATTATCTCGATTACTTCCTCTATCCGGAAGATTTCTATGAAATTCTTTATGCTCTGTGAGTTATTCAGTTTTTAGTGAAGTCCCATTTTTAGCTTAACTAAGTGGACAGGTAGCTTGTTTTGAGGCAAAGAGTTGCCAACTCAAACCTACTCCAAATTGAGTGTTTGATAGTTCATTTGAAAGCTATAAATGTCTAGTTTGAGCGATCAAAGTTTCGAGTTCATTGGAGTTTTTAATTGGTACCAGTTTTCATTTGAAGGTTCAGCTGTTGGCAAAAGTCTTGACCCTGAGAAGGTCTTCGACACTTTGTGTTGCGAATAGGAGAGGAATTCTCCAACAATACATACACACACATACACATGCAAATACACATACATATATATACACACACATATACTCACATATACACACATAGATGCATACATACACATCCATACACACACTATACATACACACACATACATCACACACATACACATATAGAGACACATACACATACATAACAAACACAAACATACACGTACACACACATACATATACACACACATATAGGTCCAAGCACATACACACACATACACATATACATCCACACATACACTCATATACACATGCACACATACACACTCATATACATACATGCACATATGCATACATGCACATGCATACAAGCATGCACACACATACACATACGCATACACATACATGCATACACACATACAAATGTGTACACATACACATGCATACACATGCACATACATACACATAAGTGCATACACACATACATATGCATACACACATACACATACACATGCACACATACACATATGCATACACATACACACACATACACATGCATACACACATACACATACATACATGCATATACACATACACATGCACATACACATGCATACACACACATACACATACATTCATACACATACATTCATACACACATACACATGCATACACACATACACATACATACACACATGCACACATACACACATAGACATGCATATGGACATACACATACACATATATGCATGCACATACACATACACACATACACATGCATACACACATACACATGCATACAAACATTCACATACATATGTATACACACATATACACATACACATATATGTATTCATATACATACACATACACGTATATGCATACATAAAAAATACAAACATACACATGCATACATATACACACACATACACATAAATACGCACACATACTCACACATACACACACATACATAAAACAATCCAGACATACACAAACACATACACACACACATACACATACACCCACACAAACACACACATACACTCACATACACATATACATACACACAGACATACATACATGCACATACATGCACATGCACATGCATGTACTCATGCACATGCATGTACTCATGCACATGCATGTACACATGCACATGCATGTACACATGCACACAAATACACACACATGCACACACATACATATTCATGCATACATACATACACATGCATACCCACATACACATACACATGCATATACACACATACATAACAAACATACTCATACACACACAAAGATATACACACATACACACATGCATACACATATACACATACATCCACACATATGCTCACATATGTTATGAAAAGCTTATGCTAGAATATAGCATCCACCAGAGAGTGAGTGAGTATGTATCTGCCCAACCAACTCGACCCATATTTATACTAAAGGTCCAAGGGGTGCATGTCTTAATATTCATCCATGTGCCCTTCCACGTGTCCTTCCTGTGGAAACTTTCCAAAGTAAATCACATGGCTTCTCTTTCAATTGAAGCCTTCCCTTCACATACAAGTCAAGTTGTCACTTGGGAGAGGCTTCTTCCAAGATAAATGTTCCTTTACCTTAGAATAATTATCCTAAGGTAGAAACCCTTAAAACCAAGAACATAGGTTCCTACTTCAAGGGTCTAACCCATTAAGTTACACCAAGGGTTTCCAAAGATAAGTACCAATATCTGAGGGTCTAGCCCAAGGTTTATACAGCATTCTTCCCCCCTTTAACATTTCCATCCTTGAAAATGTGCTTTGGCAAAATATGTGGAGTATTTCCCCATGCACCATGATCCAATTCATTGATCATGGACTCACTCTCAAAAGATTTTGCCTTGTGTCTAATGTGTAGTTGGAAAAGAGGGAAATCTTTTGTTTATGGGATTTACTCATTCCCAAGTGGTGCTTTCTTATGTTCCATCCCTCCATTTAACTAGGTGCTCTTTATATAGGTGGTTTCTAGTCTTTTTGTCTCGAGTGCATAGTACATTTTCTAGTTCATGAGGGATGTTATGAAGGGAAATTGGTTGAACTATTGTATCTCAAGATACAAGATTTTCTTTTTCAACCAATTCTCTTTTAAATCTACTTACATGAAATATTGGGTGAAGTAAAAAATCATCTAGAAGTTCTAACTCATAAGCCAAAGTCCCTATTCTTTTGAGAACCATGAAAGGGCCACAGAACCTCAAAGAGACTTTAGGACAAGGTGGTCATTTCAATGTTTCATATTTCTTGAGAGCTTTTAAATATACTACTTCTCCAACTTGAAAGGAAATATCTCACCATTTAGGGTCCCTAAATGATTAAGCTCTATCCAAGGCTTTCCTTAGGTTTTCTTAGCTATCCTTAGCTTAAATTTCATGTCTTCTAAGAAATTTTTAGGTGCTTGGACTTTTTCATTTTGTATTCCAACTACATATCGTGCTCTTGTTTAGATCCCATACATTAATATGAAAGGACTATACTCAGTTGTAGAGTGTTTTGCACTATTGTAAGCAAACTCTACTAATGGTAGATAGTCTTCCCAGTTAGTTTGGGTAGAAGATGCATAAGCTCATAACATATCTTCAAGTATTCAATTGACCCTTTCCGTTTGACCATTGATCTGTGGATGTTCTGCAGTACTCGTGTTTAGCTTGGTTTCCAATCTACTGAACATAGTTCTCCAAAAATGAGTAGTAAATTTCATATCTCTATCACATAGTATGTCTTGAGGCAGCCCATAGAGTTGGTAGAGATGTTTTATGAACATTTTAGCTAATTGTGGAGTTTTTACTACAGTACGAGTAGGTATGAAACAAGCCATTTTGTTCAAACTATCAACTATGATCCAAATGGCATCATGGCCTTTTTGGGTCCGTGGCAAGCCCATAATGAAGTCCATGGAAATACTTTCCCATTTTCCATTAGGAATTTCCAAGGGATGTAACAAACCTCTTATCTTAAATTTTTTGGCTTTAATTACTTGGCACTTTGTACATCTGTAGAGCCTCCATATGCCTCTCTCTCTCTCCCTCCTCCGTTCCAACAACCCACACATTTTTCTTGGTGTTATCGCTGTCTTGGAGCTATCAGAATGTCTTGAAAAATACACAAGCTTGATTAATGATCCTCCAATGTCTATCGCGAAATGGGAGATAGCATCACTTTGATTTGGAAGAAGAATAGCTGGTGTGCGATCTTCCTCTTGAGAGCCATGGATAGCCGCACCACTCAAATCTAATTGAGGCCGAGAGGGTGAGCGATGCATCATGGACCCTTTTGCTGTTTGTGAGCAACCGACCAAGTCCCCAATGCACCCCCAACCCCAACCCCCTCCAACCCCGCTCAACCCCCCACCTTGCGCCCCCTCAACCCCTTCCAACCCCACTCAACCCCCAACCCCAACCCCCTCCAACCCCGCTCAACCCCCCACCTTGCGCACCCTCAACCCCATCCAACCCCACTCAACCCCCAACCCCAACCCCCTCCAACCCCGCTCAACCCCCCACCTTGCGCCCCCTCAACCCCATCCAACCCCACTCAACCCCCAACCCCAACCCCCTCCAACCCCGCTCAACCCCCCACCTTGCGCCCCCTCGACCCCATCCAACCCCACTCAACCCCCAACCCCAAACCCCTCCAACCCCGCTCAACCCCCCACCTTGCGCCCCCTCAACCCCATCCAACCCCACTGAACCCCCAACCCCAACCCCCTCCAACCCCGCTCAACCCCCCACCTTGCGCCCCCACAACCCCATCCAACCCCACTCAACCCCCAACCCCAACCCCCTCCAACCCCGCTCAACCCCCCACCTTGCGCCCCCTCAACCCCTTCCAACCCCACTCAACCCCCAACCCCAACCCCCTCCAACCCCGCTCAACCCCCCACCTTGCGCCCCCTCAACCCCATCCAACCCCACTCAACCCCCAACCCCAACCCCCTCCAACCCCGCTCAACCCCCCACCTTGCGCCCCCTCAACCCCATCCAACCCCACTCAACCCCCAACCCCAACCCCCTCCAACCCCGCTCAACCCCCCACCTTGCGCCCCCTCAACCCCATCCAACCCCACTCAACCCCCAACCCCAACCCCCTCCAACCCCACTCAACCCCCCACCTTGCGCCCCCTCAACCCCATCCAACTCAACCCCCAACCCCAACCCCCTCCAACCCCGCTCAACCCCCAACCCCGCTCAACCCCCCACCTTGCGCCCCCTCAACCCCATCCAACCCCACTCAACCCCCAACCCCAACCCCCTCCAACCCCGCTCAACCCCCCACCTTGCGCCCCCTCAACCCCATCCAACCCCACTCAACCCCCAACCCCAACCCCCTCCAACCCCGCTCAACCCCCCACCTTGCGCCCCCTCAACCCCATCCAACCCCACTCAACCCCCAACCCCAACCCCCTCCAACCCCGCTCAACCCCCCACCTTGCGCCCCCTCAACCCCATCCAACCCCACTCAACCCCCAACCTCAACCCCATCCAACCCCACTCAACCCCCAACCCCAACCCCCTCCAACCCCGCTCAACCCCCCACCTTGTGCCCCCTCAACCCCTTCCAACCCCACTCAACCCCCAACCCCAACCCCCTCCAACCCCGCTCAACCCCCCACCTTGCGCCCCCTCAACCCCTTCCAACCCCACTCAACCCCCAACCCCAACCCCCTCCAACCCCGCTCAACCCCCCACCTTGCGCCCCCTCAACCCACATTTCCGCCTCCGCCTCCCACAATTTACCCCCTCCGCCTCCTACATTTTCCCCCTCCGCCTCCCAGAATTCCCCCCTCCGCCTCCCACAATTCCCCCCCCCCCCCCACTCCGCACACTTCCCCTCGCACTCCCCCTCACTTTCACCCTCGCCCACACCCTCACACACATAATCACTCACATAAAGCACACACACAAGCATAGCGCACACACGTAATCACACATGCACTTCCACTCACACACAATTCCACACACTCACACTCACACAACTTCACACACATACACCCACACATATGTCGAGGAGGCTCAACAGACTTCTAAGAAGACCGAACCAAAGAGATCTCCCGAAGAAGAGAAAGAAGCTGAATCTAAGTCATTAAAATTCTTAAGTAATTGTTTGAAGAACATGCAGAGGACTCCGGAATATGGAGCCAGTTATCTCTAGAAGATTGCTGCAAGCTGGGGCAGTGGAGGATTACCATGATTGGATAAGCAGATGGACCAATCGGCTTTGTTGGATTGTCAGAACCGGATGAAGAGGTAAAAGTGAGTTGGTAAAAGTAAAAGTGTATTGCCAAAAGTAAAAGTGGATAAACAAATGTTGCGGCAACTACCTATTTTTGAGGACCCAATTCAAATCAAGGGAATAATTGACCTACCCCTCCAATTTTGGGAGGTTAACCGGCGCGTGATCAATGGACGTGAAGATTCGGCAAGGCTCTCTTGGCCTATTGAGGCCTATAAAACAAGGGATTTGTGCTCATTCGGGTACACACTTTTGGTACATTTTCGGAGTTACTTTGACGCGTGTATACGTGCAGAAGTTCTCTCTTGCACTTGGTGGTTTCAAGCCTATTGTAGGAGCTACTCTGTAGTGTGGATTCAGAGGGTAGGCTTCTCAGTGGAGGGCTATGAGTACTATAGTGAAAGAGAGTGTCTTGGATTTTCTTTCTTTTCTGTGAGACACTATTGGTGTTAAGCTCTATTCTCTTGAGCAATTCCTTCATTATTTGTATTGATCTATATTTATCTGCATAGAATACCACGAAGCTCTGAGCATTAGTTTTTTTAACATTTCCTTGTCAAATCTTGAAATCATCTGAATCGAATCAAGACGTGTATGGTCTTCCTTGGTCAATTGTTATTCATATTTTCTGAAGTATGTACCACTCTGTGCAATCCGTGTTATCTACCTGTTCACAGAAATGTTAAAGGGTATATTTCCCTAAAGAGAACCCCCCTTGAGTAGGTGATGTACTGGACGTGTTTAGTTTTCATTCTCTGCTTTTGTTAAAAGCGGATACCCCAGTACCTCCTCTACAGTTTGGCACGCCCGGTGGGACCTTTGCATTTCTGTGAGAGGATTGTCGCCCTATTGTATTTGCGAATAGGTACATGACCCATACGCGGGCGGACAAGGAGTCTCATCGTGAACGGAAGCGTCTCAACAAGTTAGAAATAACCACAACCAGTGAGCCTACCTCTCCTCCACCATCCTTGAATCTATCCATTGATTTGGGAGTAACACCATTATCAAAAGAGAAGCATAGGAGAACCTTAGATTTTTCCTCAGATACTTCAGAAGAAGCGCCGGCACCAATGGAGGATCTTTCCCATTTACTCTCTAGGTTGAACATCAAGTTTCCTACATTTAAAGGATTGGCTTATGAAGATGCAAATGACCACGTGAGGAGATTTGTCTCATTATGTCGTGGAAGAGGATTGTAGAACCGGGAGGATGCAATGTTGGTGCTCTTTCCATCTACATTGGAAGGCCTTGCGGACAAATGGTATAGCCAGTATGCTGATGGGCACTTCACTACGTGGGAGGCACTAAAAGCGGCATTCTCGCGGACATTTCGACCAAGCGACTCCTCAGAACGAGCTCTAGACCAGCTAGAGAACCTAAAATTACGAGCAGGTGAATCCTTCCATGAATTACACACAAGAACTAAAGCACTTGTTTCTCGTTTGCCTCATGCTCCAGGTGATTTTTTAGTCAAAAAATGGATTGAGAAGGCTCTGCCTAAGTCATCTCAACAAAAGCTTCGGGAATCCCTCAGACTGGATGCAACACTTGATGATTTTGTTGCAACTGCATCACGCATTGAGGAGGCTAGAATACATTTTGAAGTAGAGTCTCAACCAAACTATGCATCCGATTTGGATCCGATCGGGCAACTCAGGAAGGAGTTGGAAGCCTTAAGGATGCAGCAAAGTCGCCAAGAAGAGAAGGTCATACAGCCACTCTCAACTCATAATATGGATGAAGTGTCTCAACTTAGGCGTGAGCTTGAAGACTTGCGGACTACCCAGGACATACGAAGACAGGTTTGGTGTACAATATGTAATAATAATGGACATTCCAATGTAAATTGTCCTAACAGAGTCAGTTGTCAGTTCTGTGGCAAAGAGGGTCATGAGGCAAGAGACTGCTACTACCTTAAGGGGACACAACAGCGAGGTAACCATCAAGGTGTAGATTCATATTATGCTAGCACTGCTAATGCACCTAATAGAGAAGAGACCCGCCCAACTCGGCCTAGATACAATAGGCCTCTAATGTGTTACCATTGTGGGGAGTATGGCCATATGCAGAACAGGTGTTCTCTTCCAGAGGACGCACCCCCTTGTCAACACTGTCCAGATGCTAAGGATCACTACACCAGAGATTGCCCAAGAGGTCGTCCGGCTCCTATTCACATGATTGCAGTCTCCCCACCTGTAGAAGGTATGAGAGCTCAATCTTATGTTGTTTCATCTTCATCCATGCCAATGATGACCAGAGCCAGGCAAGCGGCAGTAGCCCAAAAGGAGGAACAACAAGGACTCAAAGATAGAGTTGTAGAAAAGAAGGTGGGATGGAAGGACCAAGAAGAAATGGAAGAAGCTTATGAGAGGGCAACTACTTTGCTAAAAGATCAACCAACGAGTACTTCTGAAGGCAAGCAAGAAGTGGACATTGAAGAAATTTTGAAAGGTATTCATCATAAGATTAGCCTGTATCAACTCATAAAGATAGATCCTAAAGTAAGAAGTGATCTGCTGAAGATTATACATTCTGCATGCTTGTGCTCACCTCCTAGCATAGAGGGTTTTATGGTGGACTTTCCTCCTGCACCCTTAGCTGATTATCAGAGCTCAAGATTATCCGTTTTAATCAAGGATGAAGCTCTAGCAGGTGTTATTATAGATGGAGGTTCCGGCATCAATTTGATGCCTGATTTCACTATGAAGAAACTAAGGCTCAATCCCACAAAGGCAGCACCCTTCACAGTCACCTTAGCAGATCAACATCGGGTGGCACCAGTGGGCATTGTTGAAAAGGTAATTATGATAGTGCAGGGTTGTCATTTTGTTTTAGACTTTGTTGTTATTGCCCTGCCTCAGGAGACCTCATACCCTCTACTCCTGGGAAGGCCTTGGTTAAGGCAAGCAAAGGCTCTACAGGATTGGGGAAAGAACAAGTTATGGATTTCCACATGTACTAACAATCAATTACAGATACATTTGGAAGAAGGATCAGACATCAACAAGGCTACTGGATATGCAATGGAAACTCAGGTAATGCCTTCAGAAGATGATGCCCTATTAAGTTGGATGATGGGAAGTACAGAATGCTGCACAGTGGAGATATGTGAGGTAAATGAAGATTTTGCAGAAGCAACACAAGGAGGACGAGAAGAGGGAAAAACTGATGTTCTTCACATGAACGAAATAGAAAAGAGTAAGCAAGGAAGTCAAGCTTATTTCTTGCAGGCACCTCCGGAAGGACAGAAATCTCCAATTGAATCAGATAATCAAAATTCAACACTTAGCGCCACTAAGAAGGTATGTGGGGAAAAGGCAGGTAAACATGAGGAATCAGATGATTTTATGCTTGCAGGACCAGAAAGAGACAAAGTTGTGCCTGCATCTGGGGAAGATAATTGCGACCTTCAAGAACTACCATTCTCAAATATACCCTTAGGATGGATCAAGGAACAAATTGTGGATCGTAAATTGAACTCTGCTCCTGCATACAGTGGAGATGAACTTTCAAGTGAGTCCAATTCTGAAAAGTATGTTCAAGAAGTAAATCTTGGAGATGAAGAGAATCCTCAGATGGTTCACTTGGCTTCTTGGTTATGGCACTATCCGCCTTTATTGCAGAAGGTAACTTCCCTACTTTTTACCTATAAAAGTGTCTTTGCATGGTCCTATAAAGACTTAACAGGGATACCTGAGGAGCTTGGATTACACCGAATACCCTTAATGGAAGGAGCTTCACCTGCAAGAAGTAGGCCTTACCGACTTAATCCAAAGTATGCAGAGGCAGTAAAGTTAGAAATCACAAAATTGGAAGAGGCAGGTATTATTGTTCCGGTAGAACACTCACGGTGGCTTTCTTCCATGGTCATTGTACCAAAGAAAAACGGCAAAATAAGAGTATGTGTTGATTTTCGTGCCTTGAATAAAGTAACTATTCAAGATGGCTTTCCCCAACCATTCACAGAGCAGGTGCTTGAAGAAGTAGCCGGACACTCTTTATATAGTTTTCTTGATGGATTCAGTGGCTACAATCAGATAGCAATTCATCCTGAAGATAGAGACAAGACGGCTTTTGTTACACCATGGGGCACATATGTTTATACCCGTATGGCTTTTGGCTTGAAGAATGCACCAGCATCCTTCAATAGGACTATGTACCTCATACTAGGGAAATGGTTAACCTCATTTCTGTGCATTTTTATGGATGATTTTTCAGTATTCTCAGGAACAGACAAGAGGGCAATAGTTCAAGATTTCAATAACCATTTGGATAATCTAAAGGAAATCTTTGAGCAGTGTCTCAAAACAGGTTTGAAGTTGAATCCTGCTAAATGTCATTTTTTGGTGACCAAAGGCACTCTCCTGGGCCACATAGTATCGGTTGAAGGGATAACGGTTGATCCGGCAAAGATCACTGCTATCCTTTCCATGCCAATTCCACAAAGCCCAAAGGAGGTGCAAAGTTTCTTGGGCCATGCAGGATATCATAGACGATTTATCAGAATGTATTCAGAAATAGCTAAGCCCTTGTCCAGGCTTACAAGTAAGAATGTCCCTTTCTCATGGACTCCTGAAGCTGAGAAAGCATTTTGCGAATTAAAATTGAGGCTATGTACTGCTCCTCTTTTAACTGTTCCTAATTGGTCATTAGAGTTCCATGTACATACAGATGCCAGTCTTCATGCAGTTGGAGCAGTCTTGGCTCAACCATCATCACAGAAGATAGACCAACCTATCGTTTATGCTAGCAGATTGCTTACCAAAGCAGAAAGGAACTACAGCACTACTGAAAGGGAAGGTTTGGCTATCGTGTTCGCTCTTCAAAAATTCCGGCATTACCTCTTAGGTGTGCATTTTATTGTCATAACTGATCATCAACCTTTGAAGTACCTGATTAACAAGCCCAGAGTAGCTGGAAGGATCTGGCGATGGTTACTCTTATTTCAAGAATTTAATTTTGATATTCATATTAAGCCAGGAAAAGAGCACTACATGGCAGACCAAGTATCCAGGACGGCAATGAGCGAAAAGGCAACAGGTATTAATGACGAATTGGTGGATAGCAATCTTTTTCTAGTAACAATTCGAACTGGTTGGTATGATGAAATTCTTCATGTTCTCACTACTGGAAAGATTCCAGAACACTTGACATCGGTAGAAAAGAGAAGATTGCTCCTGAAAGCCAAAGCATATTCTCTTATAAATGGAAATTTATATAAATACTGTCAGGATGATATATTGAGAAAGTGTGTCTATCCAGAGGAGGTAAATCTTTTGCTAGAAGCTTCACACAGTGAAGGACATCTAAAGGGGGAAGAATTGGCTCATAGAATCATCCACAAAGGATTATGGTGGCCTCACATTTTCAAAGACGCAATCAAGTTCGCCAAAGAATGCCACATCTGCCAGAGGTGTGCTCCCGCGCCAACCAGATTGAATTTCCAACCATTGGTCATATCTACAGGATGGCTCCCATTGAAGGATGGGGTCTTGATTTCATAGGGCCAATTAGCCCAACTGGGCAACCAGGAGGTAAAAAGTATATTTTGATGGCCACATGCTATGCCACTAAATGGATAGAGGCTAAAGCTACTGTGGACTGCACGGCTTTAACTGTAGCTAAATTTATGTATAAACGTATTTTCTCAAGATTTGGTTGCCCACTGGAGATTACTAGTGATAGAGGCACACATTTTGTAAATCAATTGCTCCAGTTTATATTTGACAGGTACAAGATCTTCCATAAAAAATCTTGTGCCTATTACCCAAGGGCAAATGGCCAAGCAGAGAGTTCCAATAAGATTTTGATTGGACTACTTTGCAAATTATCTTTTGATCATCAAAGCTCTTGGCCACTAGCACTAATTGGTGCAATTTGGGCTTTCAGAACCACGAAGAGGGGAACCACAGGCGAAACTCCATTTCGTTTAGTTTATGGAAAAGAGGCATTGGCACCATTTGAGTTCATTATCAGAAAGGAAATAGGAATCAAAACCATTGGAATTGAACCACCCATTCAGAGATTGGTGGCATTAGAAGAATACAGAGAAGAAGCAATGCAAAAACTTCAGGTAAAACAAGAAGAGCGCAAAAGACTGCATGACAAGTATCTGAGGTCCAATGAAGTACAAGAAGGATCTATGGTTTTAGTACATCAGGTCCCAGCAATTCCAACCAAACTGGCACCCAAATGGATAGGACCTTACACGGTGATAAAAGTATTACCTCATGGAGCAGTACATCTAGAAGATTTGCAGGGTAAGAGGATGCCCTTGGTCAATATTTCTAGGGTGAAGAAGTATCTGACCTAAATCAAAATGGAAGCACTTCATCCCCTGTATATATTGTATTTTCGTTCAGTAATTGCACTTTACCTAGATTTCATCAAAATAAACATAATAAGGAAGAAATTGCACCAGGGACGGTGCAAAGGCTTGATGTGGGGGTCTGTAGAGCCTCCATATGCCTCTCTCTCTCTCCCTCCTCCGTTCCAACAACCCACACATTTTTCTTGGTGTTATCGGTGTCTTGGAGCTATCAGAATGTCTTGAAAAGTACACAAGCTTGATTAATGATCCTCCAATGTCTATCGCGAAATGGGAGATAGCATCACTTTGATTTGGAAGAAGAATAGCTGGTGTGCGATCTTCCTCTTGAGAGCCATGGATAGCCGCACCACTCAAATCTAATTGAGGCCGAGAGGCTGAGCGATGCATCATGGACCCTTTTGTTGTTTGTGAGCAACCCACCAAGTCCCCAATGCACCCCCAACCCCAACCCCCTCCAACCCCGCTCAACCCCCCACCTTGCGCCCCCTCAACCCCTTCCAACCCCACTCAACCCCCAACCCCAACCCCCTCCAACCCCGCTCAACCCCCCACCTTGCGCCCCCTCAACCCCATCCAACCCCACTCAACCCCCAACCCCAACCCCCTCCAACCCCGCTCAACCCCCCAACTTGCGCCCCCTCAACCCCATCCAACCCCACTCAACCCCCAACCCCAACCCCCTCCAACCCCGCTCAACCCCCCACCTTGCGCCCCCTCAACCCCATCCAACCCCACTCAACCCCCAACCCCAACCCCCTCCAACCCCGCTCAACCCCCCACCTTGCGCCCCCTCAACCTCATCCAACCCCACTCAACCCCCAACCCCAACCCCCTCCAACCCCGCTCAACCCCCCACCTTGCGCCCCCTCAACCCCATCCAACCCCACTCAACCCCCAACCCCAACCCCCTCCAACCCCGCTCAACCCCCCACCTTGCGCCCCCTCAACCCCTTCCAACCCCACTCAACCCCCAACCCCAACCCCCTCCAACCCCGCTCAACCCCCCACCTTGCGCCCCCTCAACCCCTTCCAACCCCACTCAACCCCCAACCCCAACCCCCTCAAACCCCGCTAAACCCCCCACCTTGCGCCCCCTCAACCGCATCCAACCCCACTCAACCCCCAACCCCAACCCCTTCCAACCCCGCTCAACCCCCCACCTTGCGCCCCCTCAACCCCATCCAACCCCACTCAACCCCCAACCCCAACCCCCTCCAACCCCGCTCAACCCCCCACCTTGCGCCCCCTCAACCCCATCCAACCCCACTCAACCCCCAACCCCAACCCCCTCCAACCCCGCTCAACCCCCCACCTTGCGCCCCCTCAACCCCATCCAACCCCACTCAACCCCCAACCCCAACCCCCTCCAACCCCGCTCAACCCCCCACCTTGCGCCCCCTCAACCCCATCCAACCCCACTCAACCCCCAACCCCAACCCCCTCCAACCCCGCTCAACCCCCCACCTTGCGCCCCCTCAACCCCACCCAACCCCACTCAACCCCCAACCCCAACCCCCTCCAACCCCGCTCAACCCCCCACCTTACGCCCCCTCAACCCCTTCCAACCCCACTCAACCCCCAACCCCAACCCCCTCCAACCCCGCTCAACCCCCCACCTTGCGCCTCCTCAACCCCATCCAACCACACTCAACCCCCAACCCCAACCCCCTCCAACCCCGCTCAACCCCCCACCTTGCGCCCCCTCAACCCCTTCCAACCCCACTCAACCCCCAACCCCAACCCCCTCCAACCCCGCTCAACCCCCCACCTTGCGCCTCCTCAACCCCATCCAACCCCACTCAACCCCCAACCCCAACCCCCTCCAACCCCGCTCAACCCCCCACCTTGCGCCCCCTCAACCCCTTCCAACCCCACTCAACCCCCAACCCCAACCCCCTCCAACCCCGCTCAACCCCCCACCTTGCGCCCCCTCAACCCCTTCCAACCCCACTCAACCCCCAACCCCAACCCCCTCCAACCCCGCTAAACCCCCCACCTTGCGCCCCCTCAACCCCTTCCAACCCCACTCAACCCCCAACCCCACCCCCCTCCAACCCCGCTCAACCCCCCACCTTGCGCCCCCTCAACCCCATCCAACCCCACTCAACCCCCAACCCCAACCCCCTCCAACCCCGCTCAACCCCCCACCTTGCGCCCCCTCAACCCCATCCAACCCCACTCAACCCCCAACCCCAACCCCCTCCAGCCCCGCTCAACCCCCCACCTTGCGCCCCCTCAACCCCATCCAACCCCACTCAACCCCCAACCCCAACCCCCTCCAACCCCGCTCAACCCCCCACCTTGCGCCCCCTCAACCCCATCCAACCCCACTCAACCCCCAACCCCAACCCCCTCCAACCCCGCTCAACCCCCCACCTTGCGCCCCCTCAACCCCATCCAACCCCACTCAACCCCCAACCTCAACCCCATCCAACCCCACTCAACCCCCAACCCCAACCCCCTCCAACCCCGCTCAACCCCCCACCTTGCGCCCCCTCAACCCCTTCCAACCCCACTCAACCCCCAACCCCAACCCCCTCCAACCCCGCTCAACCTCCCACCTTGCGCCCCCTCAACCCCTTCCAACCCCACTCAACCCCCAACCCCAACCCCCTCCAACCCCGCTCAACCCCCCACCTTGCGCCCCCTCAACCCCTTCCAACCCCACTCAACCCCCAACCCCAACCCCCTCCAACCCCGCTCAACCCCCCACCTTGCGCCCCCTCAACCCCACCCAACCCCACTCAACCCCCAACCCCAACCCCCTCCAACCCCGCTCAACCCCCCACCTTACGCCCCCTCAACCCCTTCCAACCCCACTCAACCCCCAACCCCAACCCCCTCCAACCCCGCTCAACCCCCCACCTTGCGCCTCCTCAACCCCATCCAACCCCACTCAACCCCCAACCCCAACCCCCTCCAACCCCGCTCAACCCCCCACCTTGCGCCCCCTCAACCCCTTCCAACCCCACTCAACCCCCAACCCCAACCCCCTCCAACCCCGCTCAACCCCCCACCTTGCGCCTCCTCAACCCCATCCAACCCCACTCAACCCCCAACCCCAACCCCCTCCAACCCCGCTCAACCCCCCACCTTGCGCCCCCTCAACCCCTTCCAACCCCACTCAACCCCCAACCCCAACCCCCTCCAACCCCGCTCAACCCCCCACCTTGCGCCCCCTCAACCCCTTCCAACCCCACTCAACCCCCAACCCCAACCCCCTCCAACCCCGCTCAACCCCCCACCTTGCGCCCCCTCAACCCCTTCCAACCCCACTCAACCCCCAACCCCAACCCCCTCCAACCCCGCTCAACCCCCCACCTTGCGCCCCCTCAACCCACATTTCCCCCTCCGCCTCCCACAATTTACCCCCTCCGCCTCCTACGTTTTCCCCCTCCGCCTCCCAAAATTCCCCCCTCCGCCTCCCACAATTCCCCCCCCCCCCACTCCGCACACTTCCCCTCGCACTCCCCCTCACTTTCACCCTCGCCCACACCCTCACACACATAATCACTCACATAAAGCACACACACAAGCATAGCGCACACACGTAATCACACATGCACTTCCACTCACACACAATTCCACACACTCACACTCACACAACTTCACACACATACACCCACACATATGTCGAGGAGGCTCAACAGACTTCTAAGAACACCGAACCAAAGAGATCTCCCGAAGAAGAGAAAGAAGCTGAATCTAAGTCATTCAAATTCTTAAGTAATTGTTTGAAGAACATGCAGAGGACTCCGGAATATGGAGCCAGTTATCTCTAGAAGATTGCTGCAAGGTGGGGCAGTGGAGGAACACCATGATTGGATAAGCAGATGGACCAATCGGCTTCGTTGGATTGTCAGAACCGGATGAAGAGGTAAAAGTGAGTTGGTAAAAGTAAAAGTGTATTGCCAAAAGTAAAAGTGGATAAACAAATGTTGCGGCAACTACCTATTTTTGAGGACCCAATTCAAATCAAGGGAATAATTGACCTACCCCTCCAATTCTGGGAGGTTAACGGGCGTGTGATCAATGGACGTGAAGATTCGGCAAGGCTCTCTTGGCCTATTGAGGCCTATAAAACAAGGGATTTGTGCTCATTTGGGTACACACTTTTGGTACATTTTCGGAGTTACTTTGACGCGTGTATACGTGCAGAAGTTCTATCTTGCACTTGGTGGTTTCAAGCCTATTGTAGGAGCTACTCTGTAGTGTGGATTCAGAGGGTAGGCTTCTCAGTGGAGGGCTATGAGCACTATAGTGAAAGAGAGTGTCTTGGATTTTCTTTCTTTTCTGTGAGACACTATTGGTGTTAAGCTCTATTCTCTTGAGCAATTCCTTCATTATTTGTATTGATATGTATTTATCTGCATAGAATACCACGAAGCTCTGAGCATTAGTTTTTTTAACATTTCCTTGTCAAATCTTGAAATCATCTGAATCGAATCAAGACGTGTATGGTCTTCCTTGGTCAATTGTTATTCATATTTTCTGAAGTATGTACCACTCTGTGCAATCCGTGTTATCTACCTGTTCACAGAAATGTTAAAGGGTATATTTCCCTAAAGAGAACCCCCCTTGAGTAGGTGATGTACTGGACGTGTTTAGTTTTCATTCCCTACTTTTGTTAAAAGCGGATACCCCAGTACCTCCTCTACAACATCTAAGTACATAATTATGTACATCTTTATGTACACTTGGATAGTAAAATTGTCTTTGAATTAATTCATAAGTTTTGTTGATTCCAAGATGTCCAACACTTGGGACATCATGACATTCAAACAAAACTCTTCTCCTAAGTTCTTGGTCAGAGGGGACACATATTTTCCCCTTGTATAGAAAATATTCATCTTGAATATTGTAGTGTTTAAACTTATCTTTATTTGATAAGTTTGTATTTTGAGTTGAAACCTTCTTCCAAGCTTCTTTAAATCTTGCATCTTCTTGATACTTTCCTTTCATTAATGTTACTAAATCATTAGAAATTTGTATGAAACTCAAAGAATTCAACATTGGCATTCTACTTAATGAATCTACAAGTACATTAAATTGTCCTCTTCTATATCTGAGTTCATAGTCAAATTCTTGGAGTAATTTGGTCCGTCTAGCTTTTCTGCATGATAACTCAGATTGGTTTGCAAACCATTTAATACTCGCTTGATCAAAAACTATAGTTATTTTGGTGCCAAAAAAAGTAATGTCTCCATTTTTTTAGAGGGTGCACAATTGCATAAAGCACTTTTTCATAGGTAGAATAATTTCTTGGACCTGGTTCTAGATTTTGACTTTCAAAAGCAATTGGCCGACCATTTTGATTCAAAAAACTCTTATCGCTAGATCACTAGATTCAGATTCAACTACAAAGGGTTCATTTGGATCTACTATCTCTAGAATTGGGCCCAAAACTAAGGCTTTGTTAAGTTTATCCATACTTTCAGCCTATACTTTTTCCCACTTAAGACTTTTGGGTTTTCCTTTTAATTTCCCGAATATAATGTTTCCAAGATATCTGATTTTTGTTGAAAAAAATCACATTTATCTTCTTTTCTAAACAATTTATTTTTCCTTAGAGCTTGGAAAAGTTTTTCAGATGTTCTAAATGAGAAGTTGCATCCTGGATATAGACAAGAATGTCATCGAGGAATTCAACTATAAACTTTCCCAAATAAGGATTTAGTATGGTGTTCATTAGCATCATGAATGTAATCGAGGCCTTTGTTAGTCCGAAAGGAAGGACTAAAAATTCAAAATGCCCATATTTAGTTTTGAAAGCTATTTTAGGAACATCTTCAGATATAATTCTAATTTGATGATATCCTTGATGGAGAACAAGTTTTGAAAATATCTTAGCCGCTTTTAGTTGATCAAATAAATCATCAATTCAGGGCATCTGATATTTATTCTTGATCGTAACTTTATTCAAGGCTTGATAGTCAATGCATAGTCTCATTGATCCATTTTTTCTCTTCACTAAGAGAATGGGTGTGCCTATTTCTCTACTTCAGCTTGCTGGGAAAATTGGAGTCCATAGCGGGGTTTACATATGGGCTTATTTCCTAGGAGCAAGTCTCTAGCATGATCAACTTGTCCACATGAAGGAGGTAATTAGCCATGGGGAATTTCTTTTGGAAAAACATCCCATAAAGTATTTATTAAACTGGACTCACATTATAAACATTGTTCATGTCAATTGGAAGTATCATAAAAACTTCCACTTTTTGGGTGGTTAGAAGTTTTCTATTATTCCATGCTTGAAATCAAGGGGGTACTCGGCACATCATGCTCTCCTTGAATTAGGTAATTAGGTAATAGATCCTATTCTTATTGAATTCCAAAGTATTCAATTGATAACTTCTTTTAAGTGTTTTTCCTAAGCCCCCAACCACTCCCTACCCAAAAGCACATCAGTTCTTTCTATGTGCATGATCTGGAAGTCAAGTTTATCTTTATAACCTTGAAATTATATCTAGATCACAAGTAATTTTGGACCCACATTGAACCAGACAAACAAATGGTTGACTCTAAATGGAATATGCTAATTGGTTAATCAGGCTTCGGGAGACTAAGCTCCACCCTATCTGAACCCACTCTAAGATTTTGAATTTGGTGTACTAAGTGATTGGCAACAAAGGGACTTTTTGGAAACAAAGTGATTGGCAAATTCTTCATCGAAGAATCTGGACCAACTTAAAGGCTAGCAAAATTTGTGGGGTGCCCCCCTAGTGCAAGTGCTGCTACCGGTCCATCGAAGATGTTGTTCACATCTTCTTTACTTGTCCCAACTCCAATAGTCTCTCGTAGATTGTTGGAAAGAAAATTAGACTTCAGAAACATATCAGTTGGAAACAAGCTATGTTGGGAGAAGCGATCGGCTGCTCTGCGGCTCTTTGGAACGCCATCAGAGGTGAGGTCCTATGGAAGATCTGGCGGGAAAGATGTGCTTATAACTTTGGCGACTCCCCCAAAGAGTGGTCGATTGAAAAGTCGCTATTCCTCCTCGGCAAAAGAATCGTTAATTGTAAAATCCCCCCCTTTAGGTATCATCAAGTGCTCTTTTTGATCAACAGCAAGCTTAAAGCCAAGTGGGCTCTGTATAAGGGGGATGAGAGGGTGATTAACCTTCTTTCTAATGCCACCTAAACTCTATAAAATCTACCCCTCCTTTGTGTGATTCGGGTGGTCCCATGGGCACTAGGCCCCCCTCATTTGTACTTTTTTTTTTTATTAATACAAGTCCAAGAGAGTAGGCTAACGCCGAACTTCCATTATTTACAAAAAGAAAAAAAACAAAGGGACTTTTTTATGGTATGCCATCGTCTTATGTGAACAATGGATGATGACGAGACAAAAATATTGGTGTTTTTTCTTTGCTTGGATTTGAATATATAAGATTGATTTGTAAAAGAAAAAAAAAGAATATAAAAATGATAAAAAGTACATCAAATTCAATGTGGTTGGAGTCTCCCGTGATGGAAAGATCGGGAAATGGAATCTCGTCGGAAAATGGAATGTGATGATTGCCGCCGTATCTTAGCCCACTCCGACAACCACACCAAGTTCGCCGGGAAATGGAATCTGATGATTGGTCAAGTTCGCCGGAAAATGATTGGTCAAGCAACCTTTGTGAGATGGGGCTGCACGTACTTTTTTTACTATTCATCTGCGCTTGCTTTCTCACAAACAGTTGCTTTCTCCATTGCTGTCTTCTGCTTTGTTTTCTTGCTTCTCAAATTTCTTCACTCCGGCGATCTTCATATATGCAGACTTCCACTCTTTGAATTTTCTTTGCATGGGTTGGTCGGATGATAAAATAAACACGCACTTCCGTTTATTAATATGGGTATGTATTATGATATCACAGGGCGTTGCAGCCTGCACATGTTGTTGTGGATATGGCGGTTTCCCTACGCTTTATGCAATCTCTTTTAGGAGCGCTGGATCGTCCTTTCCGGAATTCTGGATGCATCGTCGTCATCTTACGATGTCATGCAACGTCGTCACCTCGACGAGCTGCTCAAATGATCTCAGCTATGAGGAGAGTCAAGAAGCTGAAAGCTGATATGTGGGAGTATGAAGGGTCTATTTGAAAGCGTCTCCGCTATGCAGAGACAAAATGGAGGATCTTCATGTTTGATAATCCGTGATCATCCAATTCAGTATCCCAGTTCTGTGAATGAGGTAAGAGATTCGCCATAGCTTCAGAGACGAAGGATTAGTTAAACGGATTTTACACATGATCGTGATTTTCCATGCTCGAAGAAGGGGCATCAGCTTCAATAGATCATCCGATTTTAGAGCCGTCCATGCCGTAGAAGGTTTTAAGACTATCAGCCTTGTTGTGATCATATAGTCAAATTCAATGTGTATAAACTTTTGTCAATGCATCATTTTCGAGCATCTTCAGGAATGCTAAATACATTTTACATCCAGGAATTTATAGAATCAGCTAAATATGAGATCGATAAAAATAAGTCTGCATATCACACCGACTTGCACTGTGAACTGAACCCACTAGAAATAATCTATTAATAAAAATCCAATCCTCTTCTCATATGTCGGTTTTATTGTTGTAATGATCATCAGAAGATCGTCTCCCTTATAAAACTTCAATGCCTATGCAATGTCCAATCTTCATAATTTATAGTCATTGACATGTTATCGATGTAGTCTATTTATTCAATAGATATATAATGATAGAACCACTATAAGAAAAAAGAGAGCAAAGCAATGCCCTCAATGAAAAAAAAAGTGGGCCTCATCGCTTATACGATGTTCTAAAATCAAAGCGTCCCGTAAACGATATCTACATTAAAAAAAGAAGTTATCATCACATAAGCAACACAGACCATGGCTTATACAACCATGCTTAAGCAGCATTATTATAAGCATCTCATAATAGGGACACTGCAAAAATGCATTGCTAGAGTGTCCTATAAACAACACTCTCACAATACAAAAAAATGGAATTCTCCAAGCATATTTGTGTTGAGATTTCACATGAGAGAGAGAGAGGGAGAGCAAGATGTGTATAGAGATGAGAGAGAAGAGAGAGAGAGAGAGAGAGAGAGAGAGAGCTTGATGCACACGATGTACATACAATCACAAGCATACGTACATACACATGCATACACATGCATATGCATACATACATACACTCACATACACGCATATACATACACATGCATACACACACATACACATACATATATATACACATAAACAATCACACATTCACACACATATACATACACACACATAGACACACACACGCATACACATACACATATATACATATATACACATGCATACACCTGCATATGCATACACATACACATACACATACATACACACACACATGCATACACCTGCATATGCATACATACATACACACACATATATGCATACATACACATATGTACACACACGTACACATATTCACATAGATACAATCACATACACAAATATACATGCACATTTAGACATGCATACACACACATACACATACACACACATACACATACACATACACACACATACACATATACACACCCTATACATACACACACATAGAGACACACACATACACTCACATGCATACATACACACACATGCACACACACATACACATACACAGACATATGTATACACATGCATATAGACACACACTTACACATATACACACACATACACACATATACATGCACATGTATACACATGCATATGCACACACACATCCACACACATATACATCCACACACATATACATCCACACACATATACATTCACACACATATACATTCACACACATATACATACACACATACACACATACACAAATGCACATACACACACCTACACACACATATACAGATATACACATACACATACACACACATATACATAACACACACATATATATATATACACACAATCACTCACATGCATACGTACTTTGTAGTGTTCCTCCAATCACAATCTCATAATCACATAGTAACCTATCTTCATGAATTGCATGCTACAATATATAATCAGTAGCTTCAAGATGAATTCTCATCCTCTCGACCATCCTAGAGCTATCACAATCTCAATCTCATTCACATTCGCACTCCCAATCACACTCTCACTCACAATCTCAATCTCAATCTCAATCGTAATAGATCATTCTTCCTGATGCCATTGAATGATGATAAATAAGTGTTCCTGAAGAGTAACTTCTTCTCAATCTGGATCTCAGCATCTTTATCTTTATCATCAAATGTTTGTCTGAACTTCACTATCAAAGTCTTGCAGAATCCTGGCAAGTGAGCATGATTCTTTTGGGATCCAAGCAGGGTATCGGAGTCATTCTCCCAAGTAAATTATTTCACGGTAAAAGCCATAACTAACACAATGTTCTTAATCAGAGTTAGGAGGTAACAAATCTAGAACGTTGGCCTAAATGCAACATCCTAAACAAGCTATGATACTTTGGAAATCTACAAAGGCTCTATTCACTAGCTCCCACTCACAATGCCATGTTTTGAATCTCCATTAATGCCCATGTGCCAAATTTGCATGTGCCTAGAGTAAGCTAGTATGCCTTTCAAAAATTATTAATGCTCCTCTCTTTTGTTCTTGACTATAGATACTGAGGATGTAGTCTTTGAAACTGAAAAAAAATAATAGCACTTATCCTCTGTACATTGCAAGTAAGCATTCATGTTGAAATGTGCATACTCAGCAAATTTGTCCAGTGGTTTGAACAATCGATTTAATGTGCACTTCCACCTAATTTTGTAATATGAAGTCATTGAATGATCATGAATTGCTCCATACAAAGAATACGATCAATCTGTTATTTGCATTCATGTGGTATCTTGATGGCTTGAAGAATTCTTTATTTATCCCTTTCAATAGCGATCCTTGCCGCTTTATATTGGCAAAAATGTCTTCAAACATATTGAATCAATCATTGGCACCCATAGGTACTTCATTTCTTGTTGCAAAGGCTTTGATAGGCAATAATTTCTATCCCCACACTTCCTCCAAATAGCACCAATGATCCTGTGTTATTTGTGTTATGCTCCCCCATTTTGGTTCAAAAATAGCGCTTCAAAAAAAACCACCTTTGACACTAAACTAGTAGCCACATTGTCATTTTGAGCTCCTCTATTAATATCTTCTAGGCATTAATATCTTCTAGGCATTAATATCTTCTGCCTAGTTCAATACATGTAGTACTCAGCCCCCTGTCAAGTAGGCTCCTCCATTCACATCTTCACATTATCTTTCATGCATCTTGCTCTTTATCTGTGTCCCTGGTGTTTTTCTAGAATAGATGGCGTGACAAGAAATTGATATGTCGAAGGTGTGTCCTCCCACCTCACAGTGTTATCTACAGAATTTGTTGAACTATTGAGATGGAAATCATAAGCCGAGGCTATAGACCGAGCATTGTAAGGATCTTGAGTTGGGTATCCATTTGCAGGAAACTCTACAACAAGTGGGGGAAGCAGAGACATTGTGGAGGAGGAGCACTTGGACCTAGCACTACATATGGATGTGTCCCTAGCATGTCATACTCCATTGATATATTTTGTATGTCCGTCAATGGATGAAGAGAAGGAGAAATATATATATCTTTCTGTTTAGCTTTTCACTAAACAAAGCAATTTACATCCCACCTCGAAAAAATATGTGCTTTTTCTAAAAAAAATCGAACTTTGATTTTTTCAATTCAACTTTGATGGTCTTTACGATCTTCAATCAGTCTCTCTTTACCTTAGCTTCATAAGATTAGTTTCACACTATACATAACCTTAAACAGAGTCATTTTTATAGATGCATGCCATGCACTATTGTATGCAACTTTGACTAAGGGAAACTATTTAGTCCATGCAATAAGAATGATTAGAATTGAGGATCTCATGGAAGAGACAATGATGATGCGAGTTCTCAACAATGGGCTACGTAAATGTTCATATAAGAAAATGCCAAAAAGTCACATGTTTTCAGTTTTAGGAACTAGCCAATCAACTATTTTTTTCACTTTATCTTGGTCTTTTACATACACACACATGCATACACATGCATATGCATACATACATAGGTACACATGAGAACAAACATATATGCATACACACACATATGCATACATACACATACATACACACACATACACATATACACACACACACACACACACACACATATACATACACATGCATACACACATATGCACGCATACACATATACATACACACACATCCACAGAAAGAGATACACATACACACATATACATACACACATATTCATACATACATAGACACACACACACACATACACACACACAGATACACACACATGCACACATACACATATGTATATATACATACTGTAGATCCCCCTCCTCTTTCTCTTTCCCCCTCTCTCTCTCTATTTCCCTCTCTTTCTTCCTCTCTCCCTCTTCTCTTTCGATTTCTTTCCCTCTCTTTCTCTCTTCCCTCTCTCTCTTTTTCTCTCTCTCTCTCTCTCCCTCTCTCTCTCTCTCTCTCTCTCTCTCTCTCTCTCTCTCTCTCTCTCTCTCTCTCTCTCTCTCTCTCTCTCTCTCTCTCTCTCTCTCTCTCTCTCTCTCTCTCTCTCTCTCTCTCTCTCTCTCTCTCTCTCTCTCTCTCTCTCTCTCTCTCTCTCTTTCTATCTCCCTCTCTCTCTTCCTCTCTATCTCCCCCCTCCCTTCTCTCTCTCCTCCCCCGCCCGCTGGCCTCCGCACCACCCACCCGCAGCCCCCCTCCCTTCTCTCTCCTCCCCCGCCCGCTGGCCTACGCCCTCCGCTACCTACCTCCCCCGCCACCCGCAGCCGTCCGCCCTCCGCATTCCCCCACCCCCTCCCGCAAGCCCCTCCTCCACCTATCCCCTCCGCCCTCCGCATTTCCCCACCCCCTCCGCCCTCCGCATTCCCCCACCCCCTCCCGCAAGCCCCTCCTCCACCTATCCCCTCCGCCCTCCGCATTCCCCTACTCCGCCCTCCGCATTCCCCCACCCCCTCCGCCCTCCGCATTCCCCCACCCCCTCCCGCAATTCCCCTCCTCCACCTATCCCCTCCGCCCTCCACATTCCCCCACCCCCTCCGCCCTCCGCATTCCCCCACCCCCTCCGCCCTCTGCATTCCCCCACCCCCTCCCGCAAGCCCCTCCTCCACCTATCCCCTCCGCCCTCCGCATTTCCCCACCCCCTCCGCCCTCCGCATTCCCCCACCCCCTCCCGCAAGCCCCTCCTCCACCTATCCCCTCCGCCCTCCGCATTCCCCTACCCGCCCTCCGCATTCCCCCACCCCCTCTGGCCTCCGCATTCCCCCACCCCCTCTGCCCTCCGCATTCCCCCACCCCCTCCCGCAAGCCCCTCCTCCACCTATCCCCTCCGCCCTCTGCATTCCCCTACTCCGCCCTCCGCATTCCCCCACCCCCTCCGCCCTCTGCATTCCCCCACCCCCTCCCGCAATTCCCCTCCTCCACCTATCCCCTCCGCCCTCTGCATTCCCCAACCCCCTCCGCCCTCCGCATTCCCCCAACCCCTCCCGCAAGCCCCTCCTCCACCTATCCCCTCCGCCCTCCGCATTTCCCCACCCCCTCCGCCCTCCGCATTCCCCCACCCCCTCCCACAAGCCCCTCCTCCACCTATCCCCTCCGCCCTCCGCATTCCCCTACTCCGCCCTCCGCATTCCCCCACCTCCTCCGCCCTCCGCATTCCCCCACCCCCTCCGCCCTCCGCATTCCCACACCCCCTCCCGCAATTCCCCTCCTCCACCTATCCCCTCCGCCCTCCGCATTCCCCCACCCCTCCCGCCTCTGCCCCCCACTCACACCGCCCCGCCACCTACTCACACACATATACACACACTCACGCACAATCGCGCACATAAACACACACACTCTCACACCCATACATATGCACACACTCCCACACACACTTCCACACATGCACACCCACCCATCACACACACACCGAGACATACACTCACACACCCACACATGCACACACGCACCCACATGCACACATACACACAGATACACTCATACATGCAGACATACACCCTCACATACACGCATATGTACACCCACTCACATACATACACCCACATCCTCAAATGCACACCCACACCTACCCCCTTGAATTGCACATATGCGCCCCCTTGCACGCACACACCCACCCACACACATACCTCCACACACACACACACACCATCACGTACACACATGCACACCCACACATATCAAAGAAGATTGTCCAGAAAAGGATATCTGTCAGAGCAAGAAGTAACGGTGCAGACAGAGGAAAGACCAGTCATAAGAGGTCCACTTTTGCAAAGAAAACATGAGCGAAAAGCAGAGGCTTCCACACTCAGATAGTCAAGTGAAGGATTAATCTGGTTGGATATGACCAGAATTTGTTTTTCTAATATTCGGAAGGTTATGTGAAACAGCAAAACCACAAAATGAGAACCTCAGATGGCAGGTAAAAAGAAGAAAGGTTTGCAGGGTAAAAAGTAAAAGTGGATGAACAAATGTTGCCACCAACCATTCAACGCGACTACCTATTTTTGTGGATCTAATTCAAATCAAGTGGAATATTTGACCTACCCTCCAATTTTGGGTAATTAACCGGCGCGTGATCAGTGGACGTGAAGATTCGGCAAGGCCTCTTGGCCTATTGGGGCCTATAAAAACAATGGATTTGTGCTCATTTGGGGTACAAGTTTTAGAGGTACAGTGGTTCGTACATACGTGCAGAAGTCTTCTCTTACACTTGGTGGTTTCAAGTCTACTGTGGGTGCTACTCTGTAGTGTGTATATAGAGGGTAGGCTTCACAGTGAAGGGCTATGAGCACTATAGTGTAAGAGAGTAGCTTGGGGTTATTTTTTCTGTGAGTCAGTGTTGTTGATTAGGTTCTATCCTCTTGAGGAATTCTTTGTATTGTTCTGAGTTATTCTGCATATCATTGGCCCTTATGCTGATGGGAAGAATCTGTTGTATTGGAGTTATTTACTTTTAGGGTGACTTGTTAGCCCTAAGTTTACACTTTTGAGCATCATTCATCATCTGCCCAACTTTGTAATCATCTGATTTGAATCAAGCAGTGTACGGTCTTCCTTGGTCATATATTGTTCATATTTTTCTGAAGCATTTACTACTCTGTGCAATCCGTGTTATCTACCTGCTCACAGAAATGTTAAAGGGTATACTTCCCTAAAGAAGAACCCCCTTGAGTAGGCGACGTACTGGAAGTGTTGATCTTTAATCTTTACTCTTGTTAAAAGCGGATACCCCAGTACCTCCTCTACAGTTTGGCACGCCTGGTGGGACCTTTGCATTTCTGTGAGAGGTGTTTTTCCCTATTGCAATTGCATATAGGTACATGATCCATACACGAGCAGATAAGGAATCTCTTCGTGTTCGAAGGAGCCTTAACAAGTTAGCAATAACCACGGCTAGTGAGTCTACCTCCCCTCTGTCCTCCCTAAATTTATCTATTGATTTGGGTGCGACACCATTGTCAAAAGAAGGGTATAGGAGAACTCTAGACTTCTCCTCAGATACGTCAGAAGAGACACCAGTCCAAATGGAGGATCTTTCTCATCTACTCTCTAGGATCAACATCAAGTTCCCTACCTTCAAGGGACATGCTTATGAAGATGCTGATGATCATGTGAGGAGATTTATCTCTTTATGCCGTGGACGTGGTCTGTAGAATAGAGAAGATGCAATGTTGGCACTTTTTCCATCCACATTGGAGGGTCTTGCAGATAAATGGTTTAGTCAATATGCAGATGGCCATTTCACTACTTGGGAGGCTCTAAAGACGGCTTTCTCACAAACATTTAGACCAAGTGATTCTTCGGAAAGAGCTTTAGATCAGCTAGAGAATTTGAAGCTAAGGCCAGGTGAATCTTTTCATGAACTTCACACTAGAACAAAAGCACTTGTTGCACGTCTGCCACATGCTCCCGGTGACTTTTTGGTTAAAAAGTGGATAGAGAAGGCTCTGCCCAGGTCATCTGAGCAGAAGCTTCGTGAGTCTCTTAGATTGGATGCGACCCTCAATGATTTTGTTGCAGCGGCATCACGCATTGAAGAAGCAAGGCAACATTTTGAAGGGGATACACAACAAAAGTATGCTGCAGATCTGGATCCTATTGAGCAACTAAGGAAGCATTGAAGATGCAACAAAATCAACAAGAAGAGAAGGTCTTGCCACCACTGCGTCGCACTGATGATGAAGTAGCTCAACTTCGCCGAGAGTTAGAAGATTTGAAGACCACTCAGGATATAAGGAGACAAATTTGGTGTACAATCTGTAACAACAATGGACATTCCAATGCTAATTGCCCTATTAAGGTAAGCTGTCAATTTTGTGGAAAAGATGGTCATGAAGCCAGAGATTGTTATTACCTCAAGGGTACACAGCAGAGAGGTAACCCTCAAACTTTGGAATCATATTATGCTAGTACTTCAAATACATCAAATAGAGAGGAGAATCAGCCTGCAAAGCCTAGATATAATAGAGCTTTGATGTGCTATCGTTGTGGTGAGTACGGCCACATGCAGAATAGGTGTTCCCTCCCAGAAGATGCACCTCCTTGTCAACATTGTCCAGAGGCCAAGGATCATTATACCAAAGATTGCCCAAGAGGTCGTCCTGCTCCAATTCATATGATTGCAGTCTCTCCACATGAAGAAAGGAAAACCACTCAATCCTATGCTGTTTCATCCTCTACTATTCCCATGATGATCAGAGCTAGGCAAGCAGCAGCAAACCATAAGGAGGAACAACAAGGACCCAAAGATAGAGATGCAAAGAAGAGGGTGGGATGGAAGGACCAAGAAGACATGGAAGAGGCTTATGAGAGGGTGACTACTTTGCTAAAAGATCGACCAACAAGTACTCCTGAAGACACGCAAGAAGTGAACATTGAGGAAATCTTGAAAGGTATTCACCATAAGATTAGTCTGTACCAACTCATAAAGATGGCTTCTAAAGTAAGAAGTGATCTGTTGAAGATTATACATTCTGCATGCTTGTGCCCACCTCCTAGCATAGATGGTTTTATGGTGGACTTTCCTCCTACACCCCTGGCTGATTATCAAAGCTCAAGATTATCTGTTTTTATCAAGGACGAAGCTCTCACAGGTGTTATTATAGATGGAGGTTCCGGCATCAATTTGATGCCTGATTTCACTATGAGGAAACTAAGGCTGAATCCCACAAAGGCAGCACCCTTCAGAGTCACATTAGCAGATCAATGTCAGGTTGCACCGCTGGGCATTGTCGAAAAGGTACTTATGATAGTGCAGGGTTGTCATTTTGTTTTAGACTTTGTTGTTATAGCCCTGCCACAGGAGACCTCATACCCTCTACTCTTGGGAAGGCCTTGGTTAAGGCAAGCAAAGGCTCTACAGGATTGGGGAAAGAACAAGTTATGGATTTCCACATATGCTAATAATCAATTACAGATACATTTGGAGGAAGGATCAGACATCAACAAGCTACTAGGTATACAATGGAAACTCAGGTAATGCCTTCAGAAGATGATGCTCTATTAAATTGGATGATGGGAAGTGCAGAATGCTGCACAGTAGAGATATGTGAAGTAAATGAGGACTTTGCAGAAGCAACACAAGGAGGACGGGAAGAGGGAAAAACTGATGTTCTTCACTTGAACAATATAGAAAAGAGTAAGCAAGGAAGTCAAGCTTATCTTTTGCAGGCACCTCCTGAAGGACAGAAACCTCTAATTGAGTCAGATAATCAAAATTCAAGACTCAGCGCCACTACGATGGTATGTAAGGAGAAGGCAGGTAAACATGAGGAATCGGATGATCTTATGCTTGCAGGACCAGAAAGTGACAAAGTTGTGCCGGCATCAGAGGAAGCTAATTGTGACCTTCAAGGACTCCCATTCTCAAATATACCTTTAGGATGGATCAAGGAACAGAAGAAACGGAAAAGAGGCCGTCCTCGATTAATTCCTATAGATGTTTGCACAGAATCTGCAGATAAGGATGGAACATTTGGTTTTGAGCACGGGCCACCATTCACATTAGAGTCCTTTGGAAAATATGATAACCAGTTTAAGGATGAATATTTTGGTTTGAACGAGAGGGAGAAGCCTGTTCATGGATCTTTTCGGGAGGAAGTTTCTGTTGATTGTGTAGAAGGGGAATATTGGCGGATAGTGGAGCATGCAGCTGAGCAATTGGAAGTCCTTTATGGTGCTGAGATAGAGACAAGGAAATTTGGTCGTGGTTTTCCTCAGGCTAGACTTGGAGAGACACACAGCTCCTATGGAAGCTCTGGGTGGAATTTGAGTAGCATTGCTCGGCTGGGTGGATCAATCTTAGCTTTTGAGGAGGAGAAAATCTCTAGAGATCTGGTTCCCTGGCTGTATATGGGAATGTGTTTCTCCTCCTTTTGTTGGCATGTTGAAGATCACCACCGGTATTCTGTGAACTATATGTATTTTGGTTCTCCAAAAGTGTGGTATGGAGTCCTCGCAGTGCAACTGGAGGATCTGCAAGTTCATTCTGAAGAAATTGCACCAGGGACGGTGCAAAATCTTCATGTGGGGGTCCGTAGATCCCTCTCCTCTTTCTCTTTCCCCCTCTCTCTCTATTTCCCTCTCTTTCTTCCTCTCTCCCTCTTCTCTTTCGATTTCTTTCCCTCTCTCTCTCTTCCCTCTCTCTCTTTCTCTCTCTCTCTCTCTCTCTCTCTCTCTCTCTCTCTCTCTCTCTCTCTCTCTCTCTCTCTCTCTCTCTCTCTCTCTCTCTCTCTCTCTCTCTCTCTCTCTCTCTCTCTCTTTCTATCTCCCTCTCTCTCTTCCTCTCTCTCTCCCCCCTCCCTTCTCTCTCTCCTCCCCCCCCCCGCTGGCCTCCGCACCACCCACCCGCAGCCCCCCTCCCTTCTCTCTCCTCCCCCGCCCGCTGGTCTCCGCCCTCCACTACCTACCTCCCCCGCCACCCGTAGCCCTCTGCCCTCCGCATTCCCCCACCCCCTCCGCCCTCCGCATTTCCCCACCCCCTCCGCCCTCCGCATTCCCCCACCCCCTCCCGCAAGCCCCTCCTCCACCTATCCCCTCCGCCCTCCACATTCCCCTACTCCGCCCTCCGCATTCCCCCACCCCCTCCGCCCTCCGCATTCCCCCACCCCCTCCGCCCTCTGTATTCCCCCACCCCCTCCCGCAATTCCCCTCCTCCACCTATCCCCTCCGACCTCCGCATTCCCCCACCCCCTCCGCCCTCCGCATTCCCCCACCCCCTCCCGCAAGCACCTCCTCCACCTATCCCCTCCGCCCTCCGCATTTCCCCACCCCCTCCTCCCTCTGCATTCCCCCACCCCCTCCCGCAAGCCCCTCCTCCACCTATCCCCTTGCCCTCCGCATTCCCCTACCCACCCTCCGCATTCCCCCACCCCCTCCGCCCTCCGCATTCCCCCACCCCCTCCGCCCTCCGCATTCCCCCACCCCCTCCCGCAAGCCCCTCCTCCACCTATCCCCTCCGCCCTCCGCATTCCCCTACTCCGCCCTCCGCATTCCCCCACCCCCTCCGCCCTCCGCATTCCCCCACCCCCTCCGCCCTCCGCATTCCCCCACCCCCTCCGCCCTCCGCATTCCCCCACCCCCTCCCGCAATTCCCCTCCTCCACCTATCCCCTCCGCCCTCCGCATTCCCCCACCCCCTCCGCCCTCCGCATTCCCCCACCCCCTCCCGCAAGCCCCTCCTCCACCTATCCCCTCCGCATTTCCCCACCCCCTCCGCCCTCCGCATTCCCCCACCCCCTCCCGCAAGCCCCTCCTCCACCTATCCCCTCCGCCCTCCGCATTCCCCTACTCCGCCCTCCGCATTCCCCCACCCCCTCCGCCCTCCGCATTCCCCCACCCCCTCCGCCCTCCGCATTCCCCCACCCCCTCCCGCAATTCCCCTCCTCCACCTATCCCCTCCGTCCTCCGCATTCCCCTACTCCGCCCTCCGCATTCCCCCACCCCCTCCGCCCTCCGCATTCCCCCACCCCCTCCGCCCTCCGCATTCCCCCACCCCCTCCCGCAAGCCCCTCCTCCACCTATCCCCTCCGCCCTCCGCATTCCCCTACTCCGCCCTCCGCATTCCCCCACCTCCTCCGCCCTCCGCATTCCCCCACCCCCTCCGCCCTCCGCCCTCCACATTCCCCCACCCCCTCCCGCAATTCCCCTCCTCCACCTATCCCCTCCGCCCTCCGCATTCCCCCACCCCCTCCCGCCTCTACCCCCCACTCACACCGCCCCGCCACCTACTCACACACATATACACACACTCACGCACAATCGCGCACATAAACACACACACTCTCACACCCATACATATGCACACACTCCCACACACACTTCCACACATGCACACCCACCATCACACACACACCCAGACATACACTCACACACCCACACATGCACACACGCACCCACATGCACACATACACACAGATACACTCATACATGCAGACATACACCCTCACATACACGCATATGTACACCCACTCACATACATACACCCACATCCTCAAATGCACACCCACACCTACCCCCTTCAATTGCACATATGCGCCCCCTTGCACGCACACACCCACCCACACACATACCTCCACACACACACACACACACCATCACGTACACACATGCACACCCACACATATCAAAGAAGATTGTCCAGAAAAGGATATCTGTCGGAGCAAGAAGTAACGGTGCAGACAGAGGAAAGACCAGTCATAAGAGGTCCACTTTTGCAAAGAAAACATGAGCGAAAAGCAGAGGCTTCCACACTCAGATAGTCAAGTGAAGGATTAATCTGGTTGGATATGACCAGAATTTGTTTTCCTAATATTCGGAAGGTTATGTGAAACAGCAAAACCACAAAATGAGAACCTCAGATGGCAGGTAAAAAGAAGAAAGGTTTGCAGGGTAAAAAGTAAAAGTGGATGAACAAATGTTGCCGCCAACCATTCACGGCGACTACCTATTTTTGTGGATCTAATTCAAATCAAGTGGAATATTTGACCTACGCTCCAATTTTGGGTAATTAACCGACGCGTGATCAGTGGACGTGAAGATTCGGCAAGGCCTCTTGGCCTATTGGGGCCTATAAAAACAATGGATTTGTGCTCATTTGGGGTACAAGTTTTAGAGGTACAGTGGTTCGTACATACGTGCAGAAGTCTTCTCTTACACTTGGTGGTTTCAAGTCTACTGTGGGTGCTACTCTGTAGTGTGTATACAGAGGGTAGGCTTCACAGTGAAGGGCTATGAGCACTATAGTGTAAGAGAGTAGCTTGGGGTTATTTTTTTTGTGAGTCAGTGTTGTTGATTAGGTTCTATCCTCTTGAGGAATTCTTTGTATTGTTCTGAGTTATTCTGCATATCATTGGCCCTTATGCTGATGGGAAGAATCTATTGTATTGGAGTTATTTACTTTTAGGGTGACTTGTTAGCCCTAAGTTTACACTTTTGAGCATCATTCATCATCTGCCCAACTTTGTAATCATCTGATTTGAA